>MQRK01240084.1:26128-38496 GCA_001938485.1 Girardia tigrina | reverse complement strand
ATATATATATATATATATATATATATATATATATATATATATATAATATTGTAAATATAGTTTAATGATTTTTTTAAAGATGCCGAAATTACTAAAGAATACGGAACAAGAGTGGAAGATGAATACAGAAGAAGAGCGGAAGAAGAAAAGGAGCAATAAGAAAGAGCATATAGATGATTAAATAATATTTTTAAAAATTTTTAAAATACTTATTTTATACGTTTTTATAGATTAGCAAAAGTTTCAATGATCCGAAGAATGCTATATTAGATATCATAAAATACAACATAAAAGAAGCTAAAGTTTATATATATATATATATATATATATATATATATATATATATATATTATTTTTCAACGCTTTCGCAAAATGTGGTGTAGCGTTATCGTGGAATAGGATGATTTTTTTCATCGAATGTCCATGTTGCGGCTGCAATTATTTGATTTTTTCGGTCAGTTTCAACTAATGTCCACTGTAGCGCTGTGCGTGATTGTTTCTCCAGGTTTAAGTAACGCATAAAAGAGGACTCCATTCATGTTCCACCATATGCAGAGCAACAATCTTTTGCTATGAAGATTAGGTTTTGGCGTTAAAGTAGATTTTGAAACAACTTTCGGCAGATCTCCAAACGTAATTGAGTCTGAATTTCAGCCAATTTATAAAGACCTTTATAAGGCACTACTCAATAGAGTCTACTGAGTTTTCGAATATTGTAAAGTTGTCATACAATTGATATTTGAGGAATGTTCAATTCGGAAACAACCTTCGAGTACTCCTTACTAAATGTTCCTCGGCCTGAACGCAACTTATGTCTGAGATCAGTGTTTTAATCAGATTTTCTTGATTAATGAAAACATTCTTGGCAAATGCTTTCGCAGTCGTTTGTCTGGTGATGATCTAAGAATTTATATATATATTAGGGTGTATCGTTGTCAAAAAGGTGTGTTTCGATAGTGATAAAAAGTTGATGTAAGTCTTATATTGTTCATATGTGACAAAAAAGTTTGTTTAAACTGAGTTTATACTGAGCCATTTCAATTTTTGCTGGCATCTACGTTCAGTGGCGTCGCATCCGATAAAATTGTTTTTTGGTGAGTGTTTGCTACTATAATGTCTATATAAGTGCTCTAATTGGCATTCAGTCAATGTGTTTATATACGCTTATCATCAATTAAATAGTGCCTAGAGTCCTAGACCGAGAACAACACATGCATGTTTACAAGCTATACACGTGTGTTTTTAACTATTTTAAATTTGAAGTTAAATGTCAGTTATAAATTATAGTTATAGATTTCTATAATTGACAATTTAAAATATACAATATGATGCCATGCAATCATTTAGTATGTAATGCTTTTTCCTATATTTATGAATTATATACTGCATTTTTAAATTTGACTGTAATGTATGATATGGATTTTGTTTATATTAACAGTTATGACAACAACTCGTACAAAACACAAGAAACCCATTTATGGATTTCCCAGTGACTTGCCTTCTACTCTATTGCCCACAAATGGAGATGGATGAGATTTTATTTTCATCTGCAGGAGAGTGAAACAAGCAATACAAAATGCAAGAAAATTCTTTCGTGTGTTACAACGGCGATAATGAAAATATGGCAGAAATCTGGTATCCAGTTCTTTCACAAATAAGAATCGAAAACAGACTAGAAAAATTGCTGAACGATTACAAGAATATTCTAAAGAAAAAAGGAGAATACAAAGATTTGACTGTAGAGAAAGAGGTTGAACATAGTCACAAGTTGTTTGATATTGCGCTTGTAAGTGTGTTGACTTTCTCACCTGTAATCGTTCAAAACAATTTAAAGTTCCATTATTAGAACAGAAATTCTTGGTCAATCAAAGAACAACGAGGCAAAAGCAAATCAGTGGAAGTGATAAAGAAGCAACGTCAACGTTACAAATGAAAAATGAAAAACAAGTGAAGTTAAAACGATACTCTGAAAGAACCAAAGTCGAAAATTATTGTTCAGTGGATAGAGTAGAGGACAGTGGTGATGAAAGTGAATTAGAAAAAGACTGCTGTTCTCTAGAATAAAGATTTATCCCTAAAGGTGAAGGAACATCAGAGAGAAATTTTATAGAACTGCCTACAGTTGTTAGGGAATGTGACAGATATGGGGTTTCCAATGCTGCTGGTGCTGCCATTGCTACAGCTACGTTAATTGATTATGGTGTTATCGATGGGGAAAATAGCTCTTTAATTATTGACCGTGCTAAATTGTGGTGTCAGAGAGAAAAGATACAACCGAATTTGTTTAAAGAACCAAAACTGGCTTTATCCGCAAACTCCCCACAATCACTATTTTTTGACAGGAGAAAAGATATGACGCTGTGCGAAATCTCGACAGACTCCGGAGGTACAATTGTGGAAGAACCCTTCGTGCTTGTTGAGGAACCAAATTCGAAATTTCTTGACGATGTACACATAAAAGTGGCTCAACAAGGGACATTTTTGTAGCGATACGGGATTATTTAAACGAAAATAATATCAGCATGGAAAATCTCAGGGCAATCGATGCAAATGGTACAAACGTTAACACAGGTATCAACAATGGTGTTATCAGATTATTAGAATTGCATGTGAGAAGACCGTTACAGAGGCTGATATGCCTTTTCCATTTCAATGAGCTGCCTCTGAGACATCTTTTATTACAACTTGATGAATGTTCTGCTGGTCCAAACGCTTTCACCGGGGAAATAGGAAAGAAACTGATTGTCCTGATATGAATATTCATAATTTGGAGGTAAGGGAAAATTGCCTGCCATGTAAAATCCAACATGATGTTCGGAAAGAATTGAGTAAAGATCAGGAGTACCTTTACGAAATATGTGAGGCCTTATAATGTGGCTCTGTTTCCTCCACTCTTGAAAAAAGATAGCCAGATAAATGGGTACATTCACGATGGCTCACTGTAGTAAACAGAATTCTGCAACTTTATGTCTCAACTACGTCACCATTAGAGAAGCTTCTTGTCTTAACAGATTATTTTCTTCTCGTTTATGCGCCGATGTGGTTTCGTATAAAATTGAATCCACAGTACTATCAAGGAGCTAGGCACGTATGGAGCCTAATTAAATTCACTCGTTTTCTTCCTTATGGTAGTAATCATGTTGTGGATGCATGCGCACAAAGAAATGCTTATTTGGTTCACCAATAAAAAGTTGACGAAGAAAAGGAAGTAAGACAAGTGGCACTAAGAAGAATCAAAGAAGAAAGACAAGGTATAAAGAGTTGTCATGGTGTAAGAAGATTTCGCATTCACTCAATAAACTTTCGAATTGAGAGCTACTGTAATCCGGTTAATTTGGAAGATTGTGAATGAGGAGAGCCTCTATTGCTAGCCAATATTAGTGATGAAGATATTGATGCAGCCGTAAAAACATCTCAGAAGTTCGAATTTCCGAATATTCCGTGTCACTCTCAAACTGTTGAACGTCATGTCAAACTGGTAACGGAAGCTGCCAGTGATGTATACGTTCCTATGCAAAGAGATAGCTATATCCGAGCTAGACTTCTTCCTAGAAAAGCTATTCCTATTTATTCCTTTAAGCAGGATTAGAGCTTTGATTAACATATCTCAATCTGTACTGTAATTATTCACAGTTTCTACTTATTTTGTTTTTATCCCCTTTAACATGCAAAATATAGAGATTATTTGGTATTGTAGGGTTCACATCTTTGATTCATTGGCAGGGTGTAATAATAATGAAATTTTACTTATTTTTTAATGAATACATTCAAAACATGTCGGGTCAACTTTTTATGACTACCGAAAATGGAAATTACAGATTTTTTTCATTCATGATACACCCTATTATATATATATATATATATATATATATATATATATATATGTTGGGTATTCAAAATAACTTTTAAATATTTCCTTTTAAACACTTTCACATTACTAAATATCTGACTCCTTTTTCAAAGAGTTCTTCCAAATTTGTAATGAATATATTAATTTGATTAACCTTCTCTTGAGGTTTCAATCCAAATGAATCTCGTCGGAGATTAGTTTCGAAATATTATTAATAGTAAAAACTTAAAGGAATTCTAATTTAAAACTTTATTCAATCGATTCACAATATTCTTTCTCAGTGTATGAATAACGATGGAGGATTCCAAGATATTACTCGATATATAAAATTATATTGCTAATGAATATGTTTTTGTTTTAGTTAAAGCTTTTGTTTTTTGTTTTCTGTTTTCTAAATTCATATTTAAAAATTTAGGGTATTTATACCCATTTTAATTATTATTATTATTAATATAAAAATATAAAATCAAAAATTTTAATTAATTAAAAAAAATTATTTTTTACATTTGGGCTTAATTGCCCTAATAATTTTTTCTGATAATTTTTGTAATGCTTATTTTATTTGATTAATTTTATTCGGGCTTAATTGTTCATGATTGTGATAATGTCGACTTCGACATTTTATTCCGAAAAAATAATGTACCATGAATAAAACTTCGAGTTCTGTACTCGCAAAATCAGATTTCAGTATTTTCAAAATGCAGAAATTTAATATCAAAACTTTATTCAATATATTATTATTTTTTTATTTTTTAAATTAATTATTTTAAAAAATTTTGAAAAAAAATGTAAACGTAACAATGAGTTTAAAAATTAATTTAAAACTTTTTTGATAGCAAAAATAAAGAATTAAAAATAATAAAAATATTTTTTATAACTTAATGATATATTTTTAATAAAAAAGTTTAGAAACTTAAAATAAATAGTATAGATCAAATAAAAAATTTAAATTTATTAAATTTTTCTCAATTATTTTTTTAAAAAAATAAAATTATTCATATAATTTTTTAAACAATTTTAATATTTATAAGTTTTTTAAAAAAAACGACTAAAGAAAATATTTAAAAATAAAGAACGCTACTCTGTTAAAAAATGGTAAAATATTAAAAAATATTTAAGAATGTAAAAATTGTTTTTTATTATTTTCAACAATTAATTTTAAGAAATTATTTGAGAAATTAAAATTTTTTTGAAAATAAAAAAAATTATTAATTTATTTTATTTTGTTCAATTATTTGTGCAAAAAGATTGATTTTTTTTCAAAATATACTAATAAATATTATAAAAAAGAAGAATGTCTGTATTGTCTGCTCATTGTGAGTTTGAAGACTGTTCAACATGTCAACACACTTTCCACTTTCTTTGCCAAACACAGGGGCTAATCGATGCCTACTTTTTGTGAAAAAATAAGTTATAAAATAATTGAGTTTTTCGAAAATAAATAATTTGTTTTAGTTTTTTATAGTATAGATTTTGATCATATAAAGTTTTTCTTTAAAAATATATGCGATTTTATTATTTTATGTTATTTCAATTAGGAAATCAGTCATAAAATAAACATATGACAAAAATATTTGCACAAATTGATGACTTTAAATGTTATTTAAACAAGTACTTGATATTTTCAAAATAATAAAATTAAATATCTATAAAACCATTAATAAAAAATTTAATTATATATATATATACATATATAACAATTCATAATTTTAATTGATGCATTATTAGATATTTTTATATTTTTTAATTTTTTATATATTTTATGTTATGAAAAATGCTTTAATAATTTTTTACTATTATTACTATTATATATATAATTAAAATAAAACCTAAATTTTCTCCATTTGTACAAATTGTGATCGATAAAATATTGTAAATATATAACAAATTGTACGCATTGTGTATTTGCTTTCTCGGCTGATTTCCATTTGAAAACAAATCTCATCAGACTTTCTTTGTGTAAACTGAATGATAAACTGGGAGAACAAATTTGGTGATTCTTGTCAATTTTGTCATCAAATATTCCCAAATCAAAATTTTCTGTGGTAATTAGAACTGGACTTGCAAGAATAATTACGTTTTGAATGATTGCTGGTTCCAGAAACACGGCGTGAAAGGAATAGTTTTTCCCTTTCTCGATAAAATCATTTAAAATTGGAATGACACTTTTCTCTTCAAATATTCTCAATTTGAATATTGGAAAGATTTCTTCAATTGCCTGAGGAAGAATTAATTTTCCATTACATAGCTTAATATTCATAGAGTTTATTATAACAATTTCATGTATTAAACAGAAAAGAAATAGAACTATCAACATTATATCTTGACATCAATATAAAGAGTGTTTTGTTGCAAAATTCAGCATAGATTTTCAATGAGAAAATTTTTTACATTTCATTTAATATAATATGTTTATAAATTCATTCAAAAAATAATTGTCACTTTTTATTGGTTAAATTTCATTGAATCAGATCAAATGATATCGTGATATAACATTTCACTTTTATTAATTAATATTTTACTTTTTAAACATTACATTTAATAATATTAATGTGTAAGGCAACCCCTCTTAATATATAAACTGGTCTATTTTTTTATCTAGATTAAACTATGACTTGTTTTATAATAGTAAAAACAATTGTAAATAAATTTATATGGTTTTCCTTTGAAATTGAGATTTTTTTATTGTAAAATGAGATTTCATTTTGAATTTAGATTTTGATTTATGTTAGCGATTTTCGACTTAGGTTGCAGATTGGTGTTATGGATTTAGATTTTAGTTTGCTAGCCACTAATTTAGACTATACTTGTTCTTGTTGGATGTTATTGAATGAACAGGTCGGCAACTTAACTCTCTTTCACAATCTTTTCTTCATACGATCCATCCTTTGCCTTCCCTTTCTTTCTTTCCTGGTAGATTCTTTCAACATCCTTCTCCACTGAATCATCATTTCCATTTTTATTTTTTGGTCTACAATTCTCCCATTTTGCTCCCTTCTGATAAAGAAAGTTTGGTCCTTTGTACCATAGCTTTAATTTTTCACATCCTTTCTCATTAAATCCTCTCAATAATATATGCGCTGGATTCTCTTTCGTCGAGATATACTTCCATTGAGACGCATTAGTTCTTGACTGGATTACCCCGATCCTGTTTGATAAACGTTTTGTAATGCTTTCCATGTTGAGTTATCCAATAAAGAACGTCTTGACTGTCGCTCCAAAAGTGAATCTCTTTCATTTCCACTTTCAATGCTTTCGATATCATTATAGCTAATTTCTTTCCCAAACAAGCTGCAATTAATTCTAACTTTGGGATGGAAATCACCTTCACAGGAGTCACTTTCTCTCTTGCTATTACAAAATTTACTCTCACATCCTTCTCTCCTTCTTCTCTAGAAAACACGACCGCCCCATAAGCATCTTTGGAGGCGTCGACGAACATATGTATCTCCTTTTCGCTTTCGTTTTCTTTAAATAGCACTATTTCACATTCAATTTCTTTCAATCTTTTAGCGTTTATCAACCATTTCTCGATTTTACAACATATTTCCATTGGTAATCCTTCATCCCATTTCAGATCAAGCATCCATATCTGTTGAAGAATCACCTTTCCTGTGATTGTAAAGGCAGAAAATAATCCTAACGGATCGAAAATCTTTGTAATCACACTCAAAAGCTTTCTTTTGGTCGATATGTCTTCTGAAGGCACTTTCATCTCAATTCCAAACGTGTCTCGAGCAGCATTCCAGGATACTCCTGAAGTCTTTGTCATCCGAGAATCCTTGTTTTCCAATTCAAGATTTTTCGACCTTTGTTCAGATGGCATCGTTCTTAGAATTTTCACGTTGTTGGTTAGCCATTTATTAGTTTTCATCCCGGCTACACCTCAGATTTCTTTTATTTCTTCCATTCTCTTTAAGCCTTCTTCCGTTGAACCCACTGAAATTAAGGTATCATCCATATAAGTTCCCCGAATCAACATTTCCACTGCCTCTGGATATTTATCCTTAAATCGCTATGCATTAACTCTGGTCACTAATTGAGCAACAAAAGGAAACACGTTCAAACCAAAGATTAATCTTTCGAATTCATAATATCGCTTCTCTTCGTCCACATAACTAAAAAAGTTTTTAATTTTCAGGATACACTCGAATTTGCAAGTACATCTCTTGAATGTCACAAGCAATCGCAATTTTTCCTTTCCTGAATCGTAACAAAATCTCGACCAAATCGTTCTGCAGCTTTGGTCCTGAAATAATTTTGTCATTAAGACAAATTCCATTGCTCTTTGCAGCGACGTCGAAAACAATTCGAATTTTGGTTGACTCTTTCTCTCTCTTTACGATAGGAAATGTGGAAGCCACCATTTCGTTTCATTAATGTCAGGCTCATATATCCTCCGAGTATATCCTTTTCTCTCGTAGTCCAAAATGATATTTTATATTCCATTTTCAATGTCAAATCTTTGTCAAATCTCTTTCTCAAACTTTCATTTCTTCTTCGAGACATTTTCTTGCTCTCGGATAAATTGATAGTCTCCTCAACAAAGGGTAATTTAACCTCATAACGTTCTCCATCATAATAAATGTTTTCTTTAAATGTTTCTAAGATCTCATTCTCCTCTCTGGTGTTTTCAGCAGAATCATTAATATCTTCAACTTCCCAGAATCTCGATAATAAATTTTCCAAATCCATTTCTTCCGAGCACAGAGTCTGAATCATTTGAGTTTGGATTGGATTCCATCTCGTTTTCGGTACTCTTCCAACGCAAGTCCATCCCAATGGAGTCAATCTTGCGATTGGATCATTTTCTTTTCCTTGAATCTCTCTGATCGCTCGATGTAACAGGAGATTGTCTGCTCCGATCAATACCTCAACTCCTGCTTTCTTGTCGATCTTTGGGAACTCTATCTCCTGCAGGTGATCCCAATTTTTCGAAAGCATTCTCTAGTTACATATCTCATTCCTACTCAAAATTCGATCAATGGCATAGGCATGGAATTGTTGGACAGTCTCTTTTGAAATACTCTGCAATTCAATCTGGATTGGTTTCACTTTCAATTGTCTCTGAACTCCTCCAATCGTAGCCACTAGAATTGATCTCTGTCTTCCTCGAATCCCAAATTCCAAGCACACTGCTTCACTAATATAACTCGCCGTACTGGCGTCATCGAGTAAAGCATTTACCTTTAACTCTTTCCATGGTGTTTCAGTATAACTGGGACCGTCCTCAAGGCAATATACGTTCAGTTATTTACTGATCGCTCCGTTCTCGTCGTCAGTGTATTTTCCCGATTTTCTCCATCCTTCTGAGTCTTTGAGTTGCTGAAATCCATGTATAACAGTCAATGATGTTTTCCTTGGCATCCATCTTTTTTACAGAAACCTTGCTTTAAACAGTTTCTCAAGGTATGCCCTTTCCATAAACAGTTAAATCAAAGTCCTTTCTCTATCAGAACCTCTTTTCTCTTATTCAACTTCAGATTTAAGAACTTCTTACATTTCTCAAGAAAATGTTCCTCTTCACACAGGAAACAACTGATCTTTCGAGCATTATTAACACCTTCAAATTTTTGATCTTCGTGTTCAGTTAATAAAGTTGTCTTTTGTTTTGGCCTTTTTGTCGCATCAGTTCCATTTAATCGCTCATCGATCTTTCTTTTCAGTTGGGTCTCGATTTTCAAAAATTCTAAAAATCTTTCTATCGTGGGAAAGCTTTCTCCCTTTTCTTTTAACTGCTCTCTTTCCCACATCAGTAATAAATTCTCAGAGACCCTTTTTAGCAATTCATTATAGAGAAACCCATTCTCCAGATCGTGACATCGATTTTAATTCTTCAATTTGAGCACGATTTCTTCGATCAATCGAACATATTCGTCTAATTCTTTGATTTCATCAGTCTTGATTGGCTTGAATCTCCGAACTTCCTCCATCAGAGTCTGAAACATCCTGTCCTTCCCCCGTATCTTTCTTCCAGTCGTCTCAAGGCAGTCTGGAGGACATGAGGACCAAAACCGATGTTCTCGATAAGTTTCAGAGGTTCACCCACTAGCGATTGCTTCAAATATAATAATTTCTCCTCTTCTGAAGCGTCCGTATCAACGACCGTTACTCGGAACGTCGTTCTCCAAATCTCGAATTCCTTTACGGACCCTCCAAATGTCGGCACCTTTAGTGGCTGAACATCCTCAACTTTTTCTTTGGCTTCACTTACGCTAAGATATTTGGAGAAGAAGTTCGGATACTCATTGACGTATCTTCTTCGATCAAATCTCCGTACTTCTCATAATTTTCCTCGATTGTCCTCAATTCTTTCTTCAGCTCATCGACTTATTCTTTTAATTCGTTCTTTCCTCCCAGATCGATCAAATTTTCATAATATTGAATTGTTTCTTCCAACTTTTCTTCGTAATGGTCGCCCTTTGATTTTACCGACGACCTTTCTTTAATTTCCTCAAGACCCAAATTTCGCGCCCTTGTTAATCTCATTTTTATCGTCCTTTTCTTTTTCAATTCTTCTTTGAATTCAAATTTTGACTTCTCCTCGTCCATTCCTCCTTTCAGACGGAGAAGAAGCTCAATCGTTGCATCCTTCTGAATTCCATGATCTTGCAACGATACTTCTTCGTTCATCGTCTTTCCATTGTAGATCAATCTCTGGAATCGTTGCGGAATTCCTTCGCCAGAATGGCGATCGTTAGCAGCTGCGGCCGGAAATCACGCTCCACTGCTACCAGATATGCCGCCCGACACTCAGGTTGCCCCTAGTTTCAGACAGAGGCGACAGGGTTGCGCAGAGAACTTTCCTTGGTTTGCTGGGCCCATTTTAAAATATATCGCCGCCGTAAATCAATATAGACAATCAATATTTTAATCGCTTTATTTTCTTTCATAATTTTCAGCTTTCATTTTTTTTATCATTTAATCCATTTAAACAACTCTTTGTCACAAAACTTCCTCTCATTTAATATTTTTTAAAATCAATATAATCCATAAAAAAACGATTTCTAGACCAAACATTTACACAAAAATAAAGTAAAAATTAAAGGTAAAGTTTTTGCATTTTTTTTCAGTAATTGAGGGAGCGCAGGATCCATTTCAATTTCGTGTATACATATATATATATATATATATATATATATATATATATATAGATAGATAGATAGATAATTAATTTGAAATATAAATAATGAAATTAATTGAATCCCGAACAGTTGTAATTCATTCACTTACTAATTGTTCTAACAAGAAATGTCGCCTTCTAACCAACATCTCAGACAAACCATGACCCTGCACCCGCTTTTCTTCAGAAATAATGGAATTTATCCGGGCACTTATCGTCGCATGATCCCATATGATCTCTACTTCAATTATATCTCATGCTTGTGCAATGCTGACTCCTTTCAACACCGCTTCCAGTTCTGTCGACTTAAAATGACACACATAAGCCTTCTTCTGTAACCAACAATTATCTTCAACAATGATGTGATCTACCTCCGAGTACAAGCCAATAGCAAGTCTATTTGCATCAAACTATACAAGACCCGTTTTATAATTCGGGACACTCCACACTCCACCTACTGGATCACATTCATCCAAACGCTTCTTAATATCCATTAGCATTCTTGCACTTGCTCTATCTATCTTCTCGTCCCGATTCAACTCGCTCACGATTCACTTCAACAGGCTATGTGCGGCTCGCAACCATCCAGCAACAAAAGATTCCCAGTTGCTTGTCCAAACCACGAAAACATCTGCATCTTTGTCATCTCACGGCTCACTTCTTGGAGAGCGTTATTCCGTTTCCATTTCATCACTCCATTCTCTTTAACCATCCTCAACCCTTAAACTTCCATTCGTCATGGAAGGAAACCCCCTCACAACGGTTCTACTGGTTTAGTTTGAAGTCGAAAATCGTCCAGTGCCTGCAACAGCTCCTGACTACTACTTCTTATCTTACTCAATTCCACAATTATATCAGCCACGTATGAATCTTTGACATCTCTAATAACAGAGTTACTCGACAACATGAACTTGGCTACCACCAACGTAATTTTCAGCGCAACATTCAACCCTAATCGAAGATGGGTCAGCACATATGACTTTCCTCTAAACTGAACTACCTGGCACTTGCACAGCTCGAGTGATACATGTAGCTGCATGTATGCATTCTTCAGATCTATAATACAGATGCTTGATCCCATCTGGCACTATCGTCTGAGTTTTTCAGCACAAATGTCACTTACCGCAGAATGACTGGACAAGAATTAGTTCAGGTCCCTGAAATCCAACTGCGGTATAACTTTGCATTTGCTGTGCTGCAGAATGGCCATAAATGGAATGATGTTCCCAGATAAAAGACAAAGGTTTAAAAAAGATCAGGGAAACAAGGTGGCACGATAAAGGAGAGGTAATCAATATGCTTCATTAAGTGATAAAAATAAGTATGATTGTGTGTGAATGTGTGCGTGTGATTGTATTAGGTGTATAACTTAGTTTTTTGGATTTTCTAAGAGAT
>MQRK01240084.1:4532-18951 GCA_001938485.1 Girardia tigrina | reverse complement strand
ACTGTGACGTAATGGTCATCTTTCTATGTAAACAATAACTTTCTAATTAAATACAGAGCTGAAGATGCCACAAAAGTGGTGAAACATGTTTTCGAATAAAAATTTAAAATTAAAATGGTATTATTTTTGTTTAAAATATAGATATATACGATTTATTTGTGTTTAAAACTCAAAAACAATTTTAATCTAGTTGGGAAAATGCTGTATAAAATTTAATTTAAATTAATGGAAAACAAAGTTAAGAACCATTGAGTAACATAGGAAGTTACGTTACGTTCGTTAATCACCTTCCCTTTAAAGCAGGGTTTCCAAACATGAGATGCACGCCCCACCGGGGGCAATTTGGTTTTTTAAGAGGAGTAATTCGATAGTTGACTCATTTTCAAATTTACACTCAAAATTGTATGGTGATTTAGGCTGTTTTCTTTGACGCCGTCAGCACAATGTAATTAAATCTAATAGCCACCAATATATCATTTACAAATGGAACTGGTTACTTTGTTTCGCCAGGTTCTCCAGCACAGCAGATTTTCTGTGGCAAGGTGCAATATCCATTTCTTTCTGTAGTAACTCCTTTCGTTACTGAGATGACTTAGTTCAGTTTTGTGATTATTTAACCAGTTTCCATTTAGAAGTGTCCTTTTGACCTTCCGGTACTTTTCCAGTAGTGTTGTAATAACTTTATCTGTGTTTTTCATCCTGGTCCTGCTTCCCCAATAGTTCTTTGAAGCTTGAACGAAAAATCATCGCAGTCATGAGTTATAAGATCTCTCCGAATGCTATTAGGTAATTTTTTTCGGCTTACATTTTACACTAGCTGTCTTATATCCTTTTGTTTTTATGTATAAGACTACGCAATTGTGATCGCATGTTCTTAAATGATTGTTTTTCTTGCTTCATTAATGATTATTATTAATTTTTGTCGTAGTTCTATAATAAGTTGTTCAAATTTAAAAAAATATTATTATATTGAAAAAAAACTTTTACGGAATGCCGCAGAAGAATTAAAATATTAGTGTAAATGTATATAAAGATTTCATATGGGAATAGAAAATATATTTATAACCATTTTTATTAGTTTCATATTTGAACCATACCAATTAATGCAGAATTTGTCACTGATTCAGAATTTTAATTAATGGGATAAAACAACATAATTCCTTTCTTATTTTAATTAAATAGCAGAGTATACTAAATTCCTACAATTTTTAATAACATTTTAATTATCATATTTTATTATTTTAGATAGTGTGAAAACAAGTATAGAAATAAACAAACTGAAAATTTAAAATATTTTTATAATGAATTTATTTATTTATCGAATTTAATGGATAGTAAACACTGCTGTATAAATGTGTGATTTTCATAGACTAATTGTAAATATAAATATAAGTGAGATTCACACGCATGATATTTCCTAAAACCCTGAATTTTGGCTCTCTAATTTAACTGAGAGAACTGCTATGAAGATCTTGGTGTTGGGAATGGTTGTATCGTGATTGCCTTTGACCCTTTAGTTGAACCCAATATTATAATTAAATGAGAAAAATTAAATAAAGTAATTAATAAATTAACTAAAATAATTTAATTTTTTAAATAAATCAAATAAAAAATATATATTTATATAAAATTGTAATAAAAACCATCATTCTCATTCGGTTTCATGATGTTGCACGTGTTTGAATTTCTTTATCATAACCGAATTTCGATTTTGATTTATTTTATCACAGTTTTATTATTATTGTTAGCGACCAATAAAATGATAGTTCAATTATTATTTTGATCTAGGTATGTGTCTGTTTTTTTATTGTGAGTGTAATTGTCTTTGTCCATTTAAATGGACCAATTACATCACTGAATTATGAATTTGTCGGGGTTCAATGGAAGAATTGCGGTTATAAGAGTGATAAAAATGATTTTTAAATTGAAAATTGGTTTTAATACATCAATATAATTTTGTATACATGAATATTGTCACAAATTTCAATTAATAAAAAAATTATTATTTCAATTAATTTTCTCAAAAATAAAAATTTTACTGTGCGTTATTGTTTTTTGATGATTAATAAATTAAAAATGAAATTCAAATATAGAATCATTCTGCAAACTTATAATGAAAAAGAAAACTTGCTGATCGTTGTCAATTTAATCGACAAATATTTAACAAAAGAAAAAGTTTTGCGAATTTTCGAATTTTGTTTTGATGAAATCAAATGCAATCAGATATGAGAAAATTTGAAATTAATTCGATTCATTTGATAATTGAGTGTATAAAAAATCAAAGATACGATATTTTGTATGATTCGCGATTGTGTACCGAATTTTCTAACGATATTTCGAAATTAATTCACATTTACGTGACGAAAGATTCGCGACTGAATTTATTACTTTCACTTTTTAAACTGTTCTACGAGTATACGAGGGGAAATAGCAAATTAATCGATTTATCTCGTAAATCATCGATCGATTTTGCGATTTCGCCGATTGTTTTTTGGCGATTCGTTTTACTTAATGATTTTGAATTTGAACTAAATCTTTTGATATTAAATAATCAACCGATTGTTTATAACGATATTGAGTTAATTTTTGTTGAATATTTTAATTATCTTTTGTTATGGCGTGACCAGAAATGTGATGTGAAGATGAAAAAAATACAGAGGTCTTTCAAACAATCTCCAAATCATATCGAATTGTTTCGATTATCAATGAATATGCACTATCATTTAATGGAAAAGTTTCATAATTCGTCCGAGACATCAGATATAATCTCTGACTATTATCTCGTTCACTATAGCGTTATTCTCAATATGATTCTAACCTCGGTAATTGACAAAAGTCTCTTTAGTACCCAGTTTAAAATTCGGTTTGAAAGTTAAAACAGTAAAAAGATTTGCACACAAATTTCTCAAAACGATCACACGTAAATTGAAGAATTATTCCGAAACCGAGAGTGTCAATGGGTAAATTGTTCCCGCGAAATCAAAATTCAATGAATTTTCTTTTAATCAAATCAATCTCTTTTCGACTAATCAATTCGATCCGATTAATTGCTGTAGCAATTCTTGCAGTACGAGTGCGTTGAAGAAACAGATTGTGACGAAGCACAGTGACGATTCCTGGAACAATATTCCCTTGACCTGAGGGACGTTTGAGACCGGTCCTTTTTTGAGAAAGAAACTGAACTTTAATATGAAATTGAATAAACACAAAACGAAGAAATATATCTTATCTTCCTCTCAGATACAACAGGGCTTATGTCAAACTTTTTGGACTCATTTTGTTATCGAAATTGTTCTACAAAAAAAGAAATCGTCCTAAGGTTCAACTACTTAATTTTTTTAAAATCTTTTAATTCACACTCACAAAATTTCAAATCAGTAAAAAATAAAAGTTCTTTTATCATCAATTCACGACATTTAAATGGTACAACCCGAAATAATATTAATTGTATCCAAAAATCATCTAAACGACTCTTATTATTTTGTAAATCACTTTCAAATTTCCGCTCAAAATTAATGCGCCCTAAAATACAAAAAAAATAAAATCATGTAAAAATAAATTTCAAATCACGAAAATTATCAAAAAATTACACATAAAATTAACAAAAAAAATAAAATCATCGATTAATCACTTTTCCCTGAAACTCACTCTGATTGACCAACCACTCAGAACAAGCCAAATCGACTAATTTTCAACTAATCAGTGATTAGTCGAATTAGTTTCACTTAAAATTAAGCGCAATTATTTCAGAATAACTATATTTATTCAAATCTTCAAACGATAAATTGAATGCTTTTACGATATTTGTAATTATAATTCAAATACAACTTTATTCAAAACAATTTTTTCAATTGTGACAAAACCATGTATACATTTTTTGCATGTAAACACATGCACATCCGCCAATCACAATTTATTTCCCTTTTTATTGGATACAAAAGACGCAATCAAACTCAGACACACACCACTGTCAAACACAGACATAATTCTCAAAAAAGAAATCTTTTAATAATCAAAACCTTGCAATATATAGAATATATATATATATATATATATAAGATTTTTTCCACAAAAAATTCATAAATAAAAATGTAGTATGCCGAAATCAAAGTTAACAATGCGAAAATAAAAATTTAGAATTCATTAATAAAAATCCAATTTTTTTTAAAAATTTTAATCTTTTAAAATGAAAAGAAATACATATCATAGAAATTTATATATTGTTAAATGTTAAATTTATTTATTAAATAAAATATTTAACTTGATAAATTATGGATTATTATTTTTAAAATAATATCTATTAAAAAGTATTTGTTGTGAAAAATAAACTTTTGCATATTTGCTATTTGTTGTTACAAGCTTTCCGGGTAAGCGATTTAAAAATTATACTCGATAATTTGGAGAAATTTAATGGAAACGGCAGTTTTGAAAGTTGGAAGAAAAAGTTCAAGATGATTATGAAAATCCAAGGGATTTTAGATCCTGTCCCATATGTTACTTTTTTGTTGACGAATGTTCCGTTAAATATATACATGGAATTGAATGAAAAGAAACAAATCAACTGTGAAGAAGTATTGCAAATCTTGGACAATTCATTCGGGGGAACCAGACGATCTGTGTACAACCATCTGATTAATTTGAAATATAAATAAGGACAGACTATCGACTATTACGTTTCCAAAGTAAAGATGCTGGCGTCAAAAATAGACGATCTGGCCAAGCCTTTTCTACGGAAATCTTGTTATTCTTCAAAACACCAATTTTTTGTTTGACAATGCAAAATAATAATAAGAAATTGAAGAAAATGAATCGATATATATATTTTTATACGATGATAATAAATAGTTTACAAAGCTCACCTTTAATTTCTGAAATTGAAATAGTAAATCAACGGCTACTGTTACAAAAATCTTTCAATGTTTATTTCATACGATTATTTAAATTAACTAAAATAATTTCATAAAATTCTACAATTCAAAGTTTTATAATTTTAAACATTTATGATTTAAAGTGTTCAGTATACATATAAAAAATATTTCAAAATAAAGTTTTTTTAATTATTTACACAAATTTTCATTGAGAAAAATTCACATACAAAAAATCACAAAATGTGAAAAATTTCAAATTATTAAAATTGCCAAAATAATTTTACATAAAATTGAATTTCTTCTCGAAACCAAAAAACCGAGAATTTGGTTGCACACAATACAACTCCCCCGAACGAAAGACACGAGACACGCCTGAAAGGAAACGTGAAAAGTTATTGTTCGACCCTTCGGAGCCTGGTGATGCCCACTGGGGTTTGCGTGGGTACCCAAGGAATGAATCTGGTACGTATAATGCGAGGGTTGCGTTGGTTAGTAACAACGGTGTCGTCAGGTGATGTTTGGTTACTGTTGTGTTCGACGTGCGGTGGCGTGGCATTAGTTGCGGTGTTTCCGCTGGTGCTTTCGCAAGGAGTTGGAGTGGTGTTAATGAGCGGTTTATCGGTGACGGTCATCTCGAGCATATCAGAAAGGAAACTGGTCTTGTTATCGCTGTCCGGGATAGGGGTGTCATCTACGACAAAGGTGGGCTTGGTGTTATTGAGGTGGACTGTGATAGTCTTGCCGTCTTTGAGGATTTTTGGTGGCACACAACATGTTGTTTTGAAAGAGTTGATCAATTCAAGTTCTTTAGAGTCGTATAGGCAACGAATTGTTTTTGCCAATGGCGATGATATTTGTATGGGGACTAGTGATGTGAAATCGACTATAGACAATAGAACTATGAATGTAGAATGTTCGGTCATGAAATACTTACCCTATGATTTGGAATTTTAATCGGTATAAATGTTATAAGCGAACTTGGGGGTGTCAAAATTAATAAAGATATTGTCGAATTTGGTGTTTGTGTAGGAAAAGGAATCAATAACGTTGGTGACAATCTCAGTTGTGTCACGGGTGTTGTGCCAAGTGTTAGCCTAAACAAACACAATTATGAGATTGAATTTAAGAATAATTGGACGGTTAAATGGAAGTGAAAAGATGAGGCTCCGAGTTATCTACCAATTCTACATTCTACATTTAAGGATAACAAATTGAAAGACGTATCCACAATGAAAATTCTTGAGGATTGGAAGAAAAAGGGCTATTTAATTGAATATGTCGAGAAGGAAATAGGTAAAGCAATAGGATCTATACCCATATTTGAAATATTGCAAGTTAACAAATCTAAGATAAGACCGATCTTTGATTTCATTCAACATTTATTTAGACGTGTATAGTATATATATGTTTGGAAAAACTTCGTACCTTGCATCGAAAAGGATCAAGATTTCCATGCTTGATTTATCAGAGGCGTATATGCAGATTCGCGTTCACAAGGAAATGTGGCGTTATCAATCATGCATCATTAATAGCAAAAATTACGCTCTAACCAGGATGGGCTTTGGTTAAAATATCGCTCCGACCATTATAACTAAAATTGTCAAGTGGATTATAAATTCTGATCCTATAGTACGTGAAAACAACGACTCGTACATCTATGACATTTACGTCGACGAAACTACAATCACAGTTGACGAAGCTAAAGTGTTGTTCAAGAAATTTAGTCCTAAATGCAAAAAACTAGAAAATCTCTCAATGGATAAAGAGGTGCGAGTGTTGGGAGTTAAAGTATTTAAAGATAAAAATTCGGTGAGATGGATGAGAGATAATCTTTTAGAGGACGAGATAGGTACCGAATCAATATCGCGTCGAGAGTTATATTCGCTGTGTGGCAAATTTGTAAGAATCACCCCTGTTGCTGTTTGGCTAGGTCTATCATGCTCCAACATGAAAAGTCTCAGTGAGGGAAAATAGGATGAGAGGATAGATGTCGAATTATCCAAGAAAATCAAATTCTTTTTAAAAAAAGTTAAGTAGGAAGATCCTTGTAGAGGAATATGAAGTATTACTGATTAAAATGACAGTATCATATGGTATGACGTCAATTTGATAGCCATACGGGCGGCGTTGGAAGTTAAAAGTAGTATAATCAAAGACGCATCGTGGTTAAGGAAAACCGACGATTCTAGGCACATAAACGTAGTAGAACTAGAAGCAGTTGTAAAGGGTCTAAATTTGTGTATTAAATGGGGACTGAGGGCTGTAGTAAAATCCAATAACAAATCAGTAGTTTAAAGGATAACTGAAGCGATATCAGAGCAAAATAAATAACACACGAAAGCCTCTTCCGAGCTTTTGATAAAGCGCCGATTGTCAATGATTAAGGACTTGTATCAGGAATACGAAATAATTTTGAAAATTGAGTTTTTTAATAGTGAAGATAACTAGGCTGATGAACTTACAAGAGTACAAAAACAATTAAAACGAAGCAGTTGCCTTTTGTCCGTAACAGATGACCTATTCAAACTACAGAAACTTCATAACAGATGTCATTTATGTGCAAACAGAAAGCGATATCTGTGCGATCAGTTGGAAATAAATGTGTCAAATGCGGATATAAAGGATTTGATCTCGAAGAGTCAAAGTTGCCAATCTATTGATCCGGCACCAATAAAATTTGAAACTGGCAAACTAGCCGTAAATAAAAACTGTAGGAGACTTGCAGCGGATGTCACAAAATTTGATCAACAAAAATTCTTAAGTATCATTGATTGTGGACTCTCTCGATTTGCTGTATGGAAACTAATCAAAGCTGAGGACGTCAAGTCAATTGTTACAGAATTTTCAAATTTGTTCTGCGAGCGTGGATCTTCCAAGGAGTTGATTATCGATAATTATACGACATTTCATTCAGCCGAATTCAGCAAGTTGATGGAGAAGTGAAATGTACATGTCTTATACCGTTCTATTAATCAAACAAATTACAACGGAATAATAGAGAGAAATCACAAGACAATCAAGACAATCAAGACGGATGCACGTTCTTCTTCTCTATTGACCTGGCGAAAACTTACCATTACATCCCGGAACAGGAAGCAATCATTCCGAAAACCACAGTCACAACACCCTTCGGTTTGTTTAAATATTGCAGGATGCCGTTCGGTTTGATGAACCATCGCAGATGTTTCAACGCCATATCAACACGGTACTGAGCGACTTACCAAACACAGTGACATATATCGATGATGCCGATCATTAAGTTCAGCTCATGAACGTCCCAAACATGCTTGATACACATCATCTCAAAATCAAACTGGAAAAATGCCTATTCTAAAAACCGAACGTACAATCCTTTGGACACATCCTCTCGGCCGACTGAGTTAAATCTCTTGAAGGACGAATTAAAATCATCAAGGAATTCCGGAAGCCTGAGACTGACCACCCTACGTAGCTTTCTTGGAATGCTCAATTTATATCTGAAATTCATTCCAAATCTCTGAGCTTTGACAACACCACTCTCCGCCCTCGCAACAAGTCCAAAGAAGCAGTACGTCAAATGGTCCAGGCAAAATAAGCATTTGACATGATCTGTGAAAGTCTGTCAAACATTACTTATCTTAACTTTGCAGACCCGACATTGCCACTTACCCTGACCATGGACACATCCAATATAGCAATCGGGGCAGTTTTGATGCAAGTGCGCGATGGAAATCCTGAAACTTTGGAATTCTTCTCCAGGGCATTATCTCCACCTCAAACAAGATGCTCAATCTTTGACCGTGAACTATTAGCGATCTACATATCTGTTAAACATTTCGAACACGAGTCAATTGGTCGTCAATGTCGTATCTTCACCGATCACAAGCCCACCCTTCACGCGGTAGAAATGAAAAACCCTCACTACGACAACAGTGACAGGTAATCTATCTATCCCAGTTCAGCAAGGAAATCCAGTATATCATAGGATCCGAGAAAATCATCACCAATTGCTTATCCCGTGTTCAAATATCAGTTCAGTCAGGAGACCCTGGAGAACAATTCACCTAGTGAAAAGCTCTCTCACATTTCTCACCTACTCCATTCAAACGACACAACACATTTTACGACTTTTCTTACCCATGTTGCGCTCGACCTATTCTAGCTTAGGGCCTACGAGTCAAAGCATTCAAACCATTTACAACATAGTACATATGGGTGCTAAGGTAATTCACAGTCTGTTGCAAACGAAAGTCATCTGGCCTTTCAAGCTATGGTGTAAAAGTTGACTTCCATGTCACGCAAGCAAGATCACCAGGCACATCAAACCTGCGGTACTCTCATTCGCTACGGGCAGTCGTTTCCATACGCTTCTCATGGACATCGAAGGCACATTACTCTTGTCAGAAGGATACACCTGTTGGCTAACCATTGCGGACCGCAATTCACGATGGCCTAAGGCGTTCCCTATAAGAAACAAACTCTGAGACCATCGTTAAAGTATTCATCAACAATTAAATAATCATCATATTCGGTATCTCGAAGCGTATCATAACGGATCAGGGCAGAAAATTCGAGTCTAAACTCTTCCAAGACATATTAAAGGTCCAGGGAACCCAACAATTGAGTACCACTACATTTCACCAAAAAACCAACGTAATTGTCGAATGGTTTCACAAAACATAGCCAAAAAACTACTCGACTCCAAATTTGTCTGGATCCTGGTAGAAAACCCAATTCCTCTGCACATAAGATACATGGGTCCTCATCACGTCATCTCCTTTAACCGTGACAATAACATCGCTACCGTTGAATTCAAAGGAACATCATGTGTCGTCAACTTCGAGAAACTGAAACCGGCGATTCATGTCGCCGAGGATAAGATATTTAAATCTCTTTATGTCTTACAGAAACAACAAGTCTCTTTCTGCAAATGGACCTCACAATCAGACTTACACATTCTGATGTTAACCAAAACAGAATGACTGGCATATGACGCTCCACTTATTAGCGGAGGGGCTAATGAAGTGATCCCCAAAATCATCACATTTATTATAATAATTGGAAATAAAAAAATAGAAAACGTATATCGCGATCTTGAAGATTCAAATAAAAAAAAGATAAAAATTAATTATCACTTTAATAAAATAACATTTTATTAAAAAAATTTTAGTTTGTTTAAATAAACAAAACAATAATAAAAAAAATTTAAATTGTGATATCATTTGTATACGAATTTATTTTCTTGGTTAATAAATGTTAATTCTCGAATTCGTTCTTTATTTATAATTAACTGGAGCTTGCATGAATTACAAGTCGTTTTTCCGAAAGGTAGTAGGAAATTCCCTTTGAGGGAAATATTTGATCATGTTGCAACACGGGCAAGATTGTGGCCCTCGGTTACGAACTCCGACGCCATCAAATCGGGGTAAATCTTTTGCAATAGATTCTTTCATTTCGTTTGTTCTACGGTAAACCCGTCTCAATGGTGGGGAGTCATCAGATTGCCATTCACAGTGGTTTGGGCAAGCGTGTGGGCATCAGTCACGTGCAACTATTCCTACTGCGGTTGGGACGAGTGTCCTTACGGACGGTGACATTACAGCTCTTTTATATAAAATTATTTTCCCACGACATTCACATTTCTCGTCTTCGTGATATTTAAATGTTCTTTTTAATTCCTTCCGTTATAAATTATAGTTTTAAGCGTTAAAAAAATTGTTATTTATATATAAACATTAGTTATTTTTATATTCTTTTAATAAATCCAGTGTAAAGTTAGGGATGATAGTAAGAAATGATAGTTAGAAAGAGGAAAAGAAATAATTATAAAATCTAACTATATGTTACCATATTTCATATATAGATGACAAAGACTGTGATTAGCAACAAAATTAAACGAGAACTTATCCGAAAATTCGAAAATTGGTCAAGAAAACAAGACAATTTAATTCAAAAACAGCAGCGTCTATTATTCGCGTTTAGAAGAACGAAGGAAGAGTTAACGAAATTGCTAAATAAAAGCCTAAGATTAAAAAAATTGGAGAATCTGAAAAAGAATATATAAAAAACATTACTGAATATGATTTTGCAATAACTTTTGGGAACATAAAAGAAAAATTATCATTATATTATTTTCTATCATTAGATTTTTTAATTCAATATCAATTATATAAAAATTTTCACAGCTTTTATTTTATATTTAAAAGAATTTTCCTTGTTCCTGAAGATAGAAATACTTAAACAAATATCAAAAAGAGAAAGGAAGACGCTGATAGGACTATCCAACAAGAAGGAAATGACCTGATATTCTAAAATGAAATATGAACAAACTGCTCAACTAGGAAGCCATATGTTCAAAGTCTCAGAGGAAAACATTTATAAAACGGTTGAATCTAAAAAAGCGAAACATATTTCAGTTTGTGCAGCAATGTCAAAAACATCGTTAATTTATTTTAAAGTTTTTGACAAAGCTTTCACTCGTGAATCATATATTGAATTGATAGAAAAATTACTATGTAAAAATATAAAAAAATAAGATCTTTATAACTTCACAAATACTCAAATACACAGGATACACTTCACAAATCAATTCAAGTAAGAGAATTTTGTGTATCAAATGGGTTTCGGTTCGTTTTCCTACCACCTAACACTACCCAATTAAATTACATTGAATATGATATCTCATTTATCATAAAAAAATATAATTATTTTTCTTGCATTATAATTATCAACAATATTACTTCAATTAACCTTTTATATGCTCCACAGCAATATAATCTATGAGCAGATGTATGTGTTAAATTGAAGACGCATTAAATTACAGAAGTAGGTAGAATATAGTACAGTAACCAAGTAAAAACAGTCAAAATAATAGTTGGTAAATTGTGAAGTCAAATTGCATTGGGTTTTATTATTAGTCGATAGATATTATCCGTGGCAGAATTTTTCATACAAAAGTTTCATTTGGCCACCGACGAAATCTTTAAAGTGGATGATAGACAATAGAAACTTTCACAGCAAAATGTTTCTCAAGTGTAAATTCTTGTGATAAATGTAAGGGAGAAGTACAAATATCTTATTTGTGACATATGAGGTCACAATGTATACGAATCTAAGATTAATCTTTTAGACCAGGGGTTCTCAAATGGTCGATTGCGATTGACTGGTCAATCGCGACCAGTTTTTGGGTCGATGACATACGCATTTATTATAAGTATTCTGGATATTTTTACTATTATTTTCTTCAGCATCAATAGCACTAGTTGTATCTTTACGATTAATAAATCTGTATAACCTTTTATAAACTTTAATATTATATTTTTATCCAATGACTATATTCTAATCCAGGAGTGTTCAAACAGTTGACGATTCAGGGTAGAACTATAATATCGCCTGTCCCCGCAAGGCGAGACGGATCTACAGCAGCACATTTCACATGCCAGAAAATGCTTTTGCACGGAGCGGGAACAAAATTTGTACTAGTCGATCACTTGCAGCCTAATATTTTTATAGTCGATCGCCAGTGGTTTAAGTCTGAGCACCCTTATTTTAGACTCATAATAAGATTAGTTGGTATCGCTTATTCTTGTTCACTAAGAAAGAAGCACTATAACTGCAGGTAAACTAAACTGAAATCGGTAAATGTCTTTATTAAAAGTGGAAATGAAGTTAGCATTGTTGAGTTGAATTTGGTTGAAACAAAGTAATTTAGTCTAATTGGTGGATTTCTAGAACGCTTATTATGAGAGTATAAAGAAGGAATTGAATCTAACATTTACCTTGCATTGAGATTAAATTATTTAAAATTGAGTGAATTAATGAAAATGTTTTGCATTAGTATAAGCAGGAAAGAACAGTGAAAGAAGGAGTAATCCAATTAGATAGTTTATGATGTAACGAGATATCACAGCGGTGAAGCATTAAAATGTCGAATAAATATTTTAGATAAGATAAATGTTGATTAGAAAAAGTCTGAAAACAATTTTATTTGAGTTTAATACAGATATTGTACAGGTATTGTACAGTCACATAAAAAAATCAAAATTATGTGACTCAAAAAAGAAATAATCTTTTTTGGTAGAGAAAAACTGAGAGAATAACTGAGGATGACTGACAAGAATAATAGCAAATGTATCGTTTGGCCAAGTTATTTGGAAATACAAAAGTATTATCAAAGTATTATCACTCTTTATATACATCCAAATATCTTTCTCAAGACTGATCTGAAAATAAATGGATTTTTAAATTTGTTAATGAAGAAAAAATGAAGTCATTATGAAGTAAGGATGACCTAAAACCTGAAAAATGTCTCTTATTCAGAGGATTATGAAATATTTTTTCTTTCATTTTTATATCAATCGTTTATAAATCAAAAAATCTTCAAATAATATTCAAAATAAACAAAATTGATAATATTTTGCGTAATATTTTTCCAATTTCTTTTAGTTTGTTCTCCATATAAATTTTCTTGAAATCGGTAGTGCCATATAAATTGGAAAGACGTCTTGTTATCTCTGTAAATTGATTTAAAACCATAGATGATTGTGTAATGGTAATAATATTACTGGAATTATGCAATTTTGTAGGTCGGATATTAACAAAACCGTTTTTAAAATACTTTTTAGTAATTTAAGATTTTTTAGGTAAGTGTTCTTGTGAAAAATTATCGGTTAAACCACTTAAACCATCAACCAATATCAAGACGAGCATCTCTTTCACTTGATTAAAAGTATTTTTGCTACCACATAAGTTGATTTGTCTTTTGCTTATATTTCTAATTTACATATGTTTTAATTGGTAAAATAAATATTATTTTCTATGGGACAAGACTTTCGATTCAACCCTGTATATAAGATAGTACAACTATTGTCAACTTATTGCATGAAGGTGGCGGACATTCCACAGAAATATATTGTAACAAAATATTATGAAAATTTAAATTGTGTTAATAGTAGGGGCATTCGATACACAATGACGGAGATAGGATCCCCCGGGGTACCCGTAATCATAGCAACGGTTCTGATTTCCTTGACACAAGGCTGGAATTTGAATTGTAGATTTTCTAAATAAACTTCACTTTGGTACAAACCCATGTCAATACATTTTACACTTTTCAAGCTAGCCCAGAATAAACTAATGTATTTCTCCTCAGTGTTAAATGTTGAAATGTGTTGTAGGGAGCCTAGGCTAACAAGTTTACCTTACAGTATCTTCGATATTAGTAAACTATCTATTGCAGTCATATATGATTATGGTCCATATATTAATACTTGGAAAATATTTATATATGAATATAGGGTAAGAGAAATTTCGACGCCGCCGTTTCGACGAGTGGAGTAGGGGAAATATGCATATTCGCCCTCACGCCCCTCCCCCGGGGGGTGGGTTACCCATTTTCATGGCAACGGTTCCGGTTACCATAGCAACGGTTCCGATTTGCTTGGAAACGCTTTTGATTGGTTCCCGGTATCCTAGCAATAGTCGTGATCACCCTAGCAACGATTCCGATTACCCTAGCAATGGTTCCGATCACCTTAGCAACGGTAACCAAGGTCTAGATTACCTTAGCAACC
>MQRK01240076.1:3945-23102 GCA_001938485.1 Girardia tigrina | reverse complement strand
GCCACTGTTGTGAAAGAGAATATTTAACTAAGAAAAATATATTTGAATTAAAATTTACAATAATGATTATTAAAACAACACACATTCCAATACATTAATATTTACATAATTATTCCACAAAAAATATTTTATTAAAAAGTATTATTAGATATTAATGACAAATGTTTATTTACTTAAATATATGTTTTTAGATTGGAAATTTTTTGAACGCATTTTTTGAATGAATCAATAAAAAACAGAAAACTCATTTTTTGAAATAGAAAAGATTCTATTTTTACAATTTAACAAATGATCAAGAACTTTACTAAAGTAACTCGATTTGAAATACTCACTATTTAGGTTTTGTTTGAGTATTTCTCACATGAAACAGTCAAATTAATAAACCAATTTAGCTTGTAATCCATATATCGTTTTCGACTGATTTTAAAAGTAGCTTTAATCTTTCGATTTCATTGACGCCACTTTGACGCAATCTATATTCTTACAAATACACTTCTTAGATGCTTTGAAACCTTTAGAATATAACATTTTAATTGCTTTTTTTGTTCTCTCAAATATTTTCCTTTCATCTTTTCTTAACTTGCTTTTCTGTACATATTTGTCCAACGAAAACTTAGTGTTATGCTCTATTTATTTCTTGGTGTACATGTTGTTCATAAGGAGTCATCTACAAATATATAAACCACGATCTACCATTTCAAATTCTGTTAACTTAACATTTTCACATTTTCAGTCTAAAATTTATAAATTTCAATATGAAATGTATATATTTCAATATATATATATATATATTAAGTGAAATATAAACCAGCTAGTCCGGGTTGCAAATTTCTTAAATTTTTCTACGAAAAGTATTTTTTATCAATTAAATATAAACTCAAATATAAGACTTTTAATTATATTTTCTAAAAAAAATAAATAAGAGATTTTAATAGCAATTGGCAGATATATTATTATTATTGTTATTATTATTATATTTTTAAATTACCAAATAGGGTTAAATTCATCTGATCCGAACAGCTGGAGACTGTAAATTATAAAAAAGTTCGGATTAGGCGGACATGATATTTTGGCCGGTTTAAAAATTTAAACTAAGTTATGAAACGATTTATGATGATTGTGGTAGAAACAGCTCACAATTTTGTTTCAAGTAAATCAACTAAAATAAAATCAAATTTAATGCAATTTTTCAAGTAATGTAATTATCTGTTCAATGTTCGTTTACTGTAGCAAATCTTTCGCTAAATTAAATAATCAAATTAATAATCAAGTTCATTTATTTAAGTTCATTATTATTCAAGTTCATTAATTTGGCCACAAAATGTGCTGAACTTTATTCATTGAAAAGGAGTTTGAAATAAGTCATGAACGACAACGCAACAGTGATCGCTCCCAAATTTGAACAGCACATGATAAAAATATACAGTAGTTCAATTTAGACAGCGATTACTGTCTCGTTCTTTTATATAACTTTTAATATTAATTGAATATTTGAATACTTTCTGTAGTCTACCTTTTTAAATAATTAATTAGGAATTTTGTAAAATTTATTAGAACAAAAATTAGATAAATTTTCTGAAAAGAGAAGAAGTGTAAGACCTCCAAATACTTTTTAAATATTTTCCTTTTCTTTCAGGTTATTTATTTCCTTGCATTTCTTAACGATTTCTTTACATTTAACTATTGAAATATTCTTTATTCACTTCAAAAACGTTATTAATTTCTTGTTTTGAGTTATAGTTATAGTTATAGTTAAATATATATATATATATATATATATATATATATATATATATACATCATTATTTATTTTTTTATTTATTCCTTCTTTATTCTTTAAAATAAAATTTATCAATAAAGGTAAAGGAATTGAATAAGAAAATTACCGTGATTATTTTAATTATAGCAAATTACTCAAATTCCATAATTGTCAACAGTATCAAGATATTCAAAATCTACCATAATAAGCTAAAATACTTTCAACCATGAAAATGTTCCCAATTCTGAACACATTTATCTAAATCTTTAAAAAATAAAAAATATTATCAAAAAATTATCAAAAAAAATTTACAAAGAAAAAGCCGATCTACACGTGTTTGTTCCTGGCTACCCATATAATTCGTGTTGATCTGTACAAGAATTCTTTGAAGAATAAAGTAACTAATTTATAATTAAATAAAGAAATCAAAGGAAAACTGTTAGGAGCTTTTTTGAGTTCAAAAAATTTATATTATATATATATATATAATTTTTGATATTCCGATGTAATTTGCATTTTTTCTGGAACAGTATTTGACACTGTCAGTAAATATACTGTTTATATTTTGACAAAATTATTTTTTTAAATTACCAGAAATAAAATATTTTTATAATAAATAATAAAATTTTACTTAATATTTTAAATAATAATTAATATTTTAATATTTTAATTAATATTTTTATTTTATTTTAATTAATATTACAAACAAACAATTCATATTGCATTTTGATTTTGGAAGTTTACAGACTTTATGTTTATCAAATGTGAAGTAATACATATTTTAATGTCTTTCTGCTAAACCTTACTGAAAAGCCTAAAAAAATTCTGAAGAGGATGTATCTCCGTGAGTCTGGTGACTAGATTTACTTAGTTATAGTAGAAAAAGAAATTTTTACTTTAGGAAAAAATTTTGAGTTTATGGTTAAATTTTAATTATATTAATTAAAAATTCTTATTAGCTCCTGTTTCAACCCTTAATAATTTTCTTATTTATTTCAAATAAATGGAATATGTCTTTTATGAATAAACTTTCTCTTATTTTTATTTGTTGTTTTGTTTTTTTTTCTTGTAAAAATAAATATTTTTAAATTCTTATTTATTATATTTGTATTATTACTATTTATTATATCCGAATTCTGATCCTCTCCGGCCAAAAAGATAATTCAAACTAACACTATATTTAAATGACAATCACTGATCTTTTTTATTGTTTTTTTTCTTTCGAATCTATATATTTTGATATGGATAATTAATATAATTAAAAAAATATAAATTAAATAATTTAAAAAAAATTTAAATTAAATAATTACAAATAAAAGATGTGAAATTTTGAGTGTGAATCATGTTGGCATTGTTTGTTTGAAAAACGAACAAAGAAAGTTTGTTAAAACTCGATAACCCATCGAATATCGAGTCAATTTCGCTGTAACGATCAGTATGTGTGTTGGAGAGAGAGAAAACGGCCGATGTGTGTTCGCGTGGCGAGTAATGGAGAGAGATACTGGTATAAATGTCTAACTGGATCTGATTGGCTAACCATTCAGAGCAAGTGGTTGATTGAGGTGAATTTTTTTAATTCACTTTTTATTTTGTCATGTTCTGTAAAATGATTTGTGATTATTGTTTTGAGTTTTTAGCGTTTTCAACTTTGAATAGCCGATATTTTTGACTGCGCTAACCTCGATATTTTTGACAAACGAAATTTTTTTGAAGATTATTTTTGTGTTGATTTGGAAACCTTGATTTTTGAAATATTTTTTGCTAACTCAATTTAAACAATCGCATTTAATTCATTTAGAATTTTATTTGTATTTTTGGACTGAATTTTTCAACTTTATTTTATTATTATTTTGAGATTTAAAAACGATTGTTTTGAAAACAATGCAATATTATTTTCTGAGTAACGAAAAAGATTGTAATTTTTTATTACACAAAAACTGATTGGATACCATTTGTCCCGAAAACCGATTACAATTATTTGTTGTGTTGAAAATTATCAAATATATTTTTGTGACAAAAATTTATTCTGTTTCACTATAATCTATCCCAGTAGTTTTCACAAGGCTTTCCACAAATTAGAGCAGCCAACAAAAAAAATTTAAAATTCAATTTCGAAAATCTATTTTATTATTATTTATTGTTTAAATATACTAAACTTAACATAATTATTATAAATTGACGTTGCTGATTGAAAAGGAATATCCTGCAATTGCCCAGATAGCAATATAACTTCTTTAAAAATGTTTCATTTGGATTTTCCCTTCTGACAACCATCATACACAAAAAAAACATAATTAGTATCTGTGAAAGATCGAATCTTAATAAGTTGTGTAAGAAACACCAGTCTCAAATTTCCCGCAGTTACATCTATAAACATATATCATACTTTGAGTATAAATATTTGTATTTCATTTCAAAAATTAATTTTGTTTTCTACATAAGACAACTAAATTATTTCACACCGGTTTCTCAAGCTAAAAGAGTGTTTGCGTGGAGCTCTTCTCAGCAAAAAAAGTTGAAATCCACTAATCTATTCAAATGATTTTAAAACAACTTGGATCCAGCACTTTAAAGTATTAGAGCTCCTCGTATCCTTCGCGCTTCTGTTACCACCGACCGGTCTCCTGGGTAATCTGTGGAACGGTGGTAACACTTATCTTTTCCTATTCCAAAAAAAAGAACAATTGAAAAACAAATCTTATTATATTCAATCAGTGCGAGTTAAATTTCAACGTGTCTCTCTCTCACATCACAACTCTACACACATATTGGTCAATCCTGTTTTTCTCTATTGGTCTACACCAAATTCCTACACAAAGAATTGACTCGATGAGGCATCGATTCTTTGCTTAATAAAAAAACTGATTAACTCTTAACGAATACATTTACCTTTAAAGTAAATGTTTCTTTTATTTAATTATTTTATTTAATTTTCTTTTTAATTAATTATTTTAATTATTTATTACATATCAAAATACATATTCAAGCGGATGAAAGCAATAAAAAGATCAATGATTGTCATTCAAAAATAATATCGATTTGAATTATCTTTCTGGTTGGAAAGAATTTGATTTGAATATGAATAATAATACTAAATATATTGAATTCAAATTTAAATTTTGAACAGTTACCACGGAACATAATAAATAAATTGTGCTTTAGAAATTAGAAATTTTTAAATATTTCAAAAAATAAAGAAGATACTCGAACAATAATTTACAAAGATATACAAAATATAACATTTGGTTCATGAACAATCGTAGAACCATAAAAAAGAAACAAAATGGTATACACCACATAAGTTCAGAGGAAAAATATCTTTAGATTTATGTGCATGAGGTTTGTAAAAGAAGAAATTTTCTTGTTTCGGTGATAGTAAAGGTTCTTTCTAAATAAAATTTTCTGCTTCATCCTGTGAGATATAAATATTTTTGACCCATAAGTTAACAGATAATAGGGCAATAATTTATTTTTGTTTATTATTCGGGCTACGATATTTTTTTATCCATAGAGACATTTTTATTAAAAAAATATTTAATGTTTTTCTGAAATTTTTACAATAATCTTTTTGATTTACAAAAAAAAGTTAAACAGTTTTTGAAAAGTAAAATATTTTTTATTTTGATAATTTGTTTTTATTGAGCATAATTTTACAAATTTAAAGCTTTAAAAATTCTCATTATTTATTTTTAAAATTTCAGTAAAAATTTTGGTTATTGAATCAAATTTTTAAATATTTGAAATGAAAATTAATAAAAATAAATAATTAAAAAGAGAGATTCATCCGTAAAATAAATTACATTTCATCTCGTATTTAAATGAAAATTAATTACTCTAATTATTAATAAAAGGTTTCTTCTGAAAATTTTATGCTTAAAAATAAAATAAAGTCTTATTTTAACCCTTTGAATGCGTAAATCGACTATAGTCGCCCGGATTTAATGTTTAATAATGTTTAACGCGTTCAAAGGGTTAAAACTTTATGAATGTTTTTCTGTACAGGCCTTATTAATTATTTATTCTTAAATATACATTTTTTTATTTATGTAGAAAAATGTTTGTAAGGATGATTTGTAAATTATGATTTTGTTGATTTAATTCATGTAATTTTGCTATGATGTGTTTGGATGTGTTTATGACTCTCTCAGTGTATATATTAATTGTAATTTTTTATAATATATATTTTATAATAAATGTGTGTTGTTTAAATATTCCAAATTAAATTGTAAACGAAGCTCAAAATTTAAAATTTGTAAACTGTGGATTAAAAAATAAATTTTATTAATGAGAACTCTTTTTGATTTCGGATTTGTGAATAAAACAGCGAATGAAATTAAATGTCAATTTTCGACAATTAACAAGGCTATTGTTATTCTCGGATAATGAACGAAAAATACAAGAAAATTACCTTTCGAAAGAAAGAGCTCCGATTGTACTCAAAATACGGAATACATAAATAGTATTTTTATCATCGAACCGAAGAAAAAATTTTAAAACAACAGAAAATCAGTTCGCGATAATTATTATAAGGATTGAAAAAGTTATTTCTGAAATTCTTTTAAATCGTAAAAAATTGTGGACTTTATAAAATTATAATGGGAAAGGAATGAATTTGAAATAGAAATGTATTCGAAAGGTTACCAGAAAGAGGAATGAAATACATGGTGTGAGGAATATTTTGAATGTTTGATGTTTTGTGTTTGAATGTTGTATTTTGATTTGGAATAGTGTCTCCTACCCAGACGGATGATTAATATTTCAATTCTTATTATCTGAAAATATGTAATGTTTAAATTTATTTTTAATTTCAAATAATTGTAAAATTTTAACTAAGTTAATTAATTTTTACAATTTTTAATAAATAAATCAAATTAATATTTTTTAAATAATTAATAATCATTTTAATTTTTTTCCAATAAGTTTGAGTAAATATTTTAATAAATTATTTATTTCTCCGTTTGATAAAAATAATAAGAATTAATTCATTAATCAATTTAGTTTACATTGCAATCGTACGAAAGATTTGACAAAGATTGTCTTAAGGATAATCAAAATTGTTGTGTAAATAAAAATATGAAAAGTCAAATCGGTGTACTTAATACATGGCTTATTAGTTATATTATATAAAGAATTATTATTATTGTAAAAGAAAGGCTTTATAAATATAAATAAAACAAATTACTAATACTCTAAAATAATTAAATTTTCAAATTAAAAAAATGAATTTTATTAAATTAATCACTATCACTAAAAGCCATTAGATAAAATAAATTTTAAAGGTTATTTAAAAAGCAACATGATTTTAGTGGACCTGATAATCCGTCTTATTCTCTGTAAAAAAGCTGAAATATAAAACAAAAGCAAGCTTTCATATCAATTTCAAATACCTACAGATTAATCCTAATCTCATCGTCTAAAATCAAGCCATCCTTGCGGCCATAATGTTTTTCAAATCCAAGTCTCGTTTGATTAAGATAAAAATAAAAGAAATTCAAATTGATCAACCGCAAAAAGCAAAAACATTTTGGTATCTGACACAATTGTACTTTCTAGAGACACGAATTATACAATCCTCACACTGAACAACAAATAGTAACTCATTTTTTTACTGTTAGAGTTACTTAAATTTAAGTATTATTATTTATATTAATCTGTATATATATCTTTTAGTATATTCTGCACAAAGACAATTTAAGCAGGGTCTTTTAAGGCCATTTTGGGTCTACAATGTACACCCAACTTTTGTAGATGTCAACCAGAAATTTGGCTATTTATACGGAAAGCAGTGGTTCATTAAAAATACACACACTGCTATTCCACCTCTCCCTCTCGCACAAACACGCTCCTATACAAGTTCATTTATAATTGTATACTTATTTAATAAGTATAAGACATTCTTTTGTTCCTAACCCTTTAAATCCAGTGTAAATGTGTAAAGTAAGAATGTTTGAGTAAAAAGAAATGTTATACTGCAAACCCACATTTTCTTAGGTTGTACCCAGCTGGAAACTTTAAAAAAAACCCTACATTTAAGAATTAAAGTATAAATAAATTTCAATTAAAGTAAATTAAAAGAAGAAATAATTAAATTTAAAAATTTTAATTTTAAAATTACTTTTTTATTTTTAATGGCCATTGTTATGTTTGTCGAATTTACAAATGATTGGATCGAAAGACGAGTGTAAAACCTTTATTTATCGTTAATTCAAAACAAATAAATATTTTAAATAAAGGTTTTACAAATTAAAAAATAAATAAATAAATAAATGACAAAATAAAATAACACAAAAAAACGAAGAATGCTATATTAATTACTTAACAAAACTACAAAAGAAAATAACCAGTCCGCAAAAATTATTATAATGTCCAATAATGATTTGACAGTAGGCTTTGCATTGTATAGGCCGGTAATTCGTTATAATCTTAAACTGGATTGTTTGGCCAACAGTTAATTAATGATTGCTAATTTTTAATATTAATAATATTGTCATTGACAATACGGTTTAATTCAGATAAGTTTTTCGATAAAAATAAATGAAAAACACGAAAATAAAATCAATTGTTTCTTTCTTTCTAGTCTTTCTCATTGCTTTGCTTCAATTGACGAAATCTTTTCCTTTATTATTACTTTCTTCCTTTGACGATTTCAACTTATCATTATGCATAAATGGCCAGCGACAGACCAAAAAAATATTACAAAAGTAGATGACAAAGAAAAATTAGAAAATTTCCTTAAAAAACACACACACACGCAAAAGATGACTCCACAAATGTCCCATGTATTAGTGAGAAAACAAAAATATACAATAGGAAAACAAAATATACAACGAGTTTTAGATATTGTTCGACAATAATTTTACGAATACGAAAAATGAGTTATTTGCTGTCACAAAATTTTTAGTTTCTGTCAAAACTTAAAAAGATTTTTTTATGTAAACATCATCAATATTTTGTGTTTAAACCTTAATTTCCTCTGATTTAATTTATTAATGATAAAATATAAAAGACGATCTGTTTGAATACAGAAAAATAGGTCAATTACGAAACATCTGAGCATCAATCTTGCCACTGCGTCTCTGCTATCACCCTCCAGTCTTCAGGGCAACCTTGAGAAGGAACATAACAATTTTTGGTTAACTTTGAACAATCTAAAATACTGACAGAACTAAAAGAACAATGTACAAAGAATTAAATTAGCTGGAATAGAAAAGGCTATCAAATGAAGATATGATTCTCAAGGCACTATATAAAAATCTTAAAAATACAAAATTAATTTTTTAATATAAAAAATATCCAATTAATTCTATTCATTAACAAATCATAAAGACCTTTAAAAGGCGCATCTTATCATACAAATTTTTTTAAATAGTTTTTTTAATAATTTTTAAATATCTTCTAAAACCACATCGATGTTCTACACTTGTACTCAGAAAGTTCCAATCCAAAAAGATTGTAAATAATAATTTCTAGAAAATATGAGAATATTAAAAATCAATTTCTAGAAACTGATATTAATAATTAATTAAGACTTTTATGACAAGTTTTGTTTAAAAAAAAACAGCAATTAAATAATTTATGTATTTCTGTTAAAATTTGTGTCACGGAAAATTTCTTTTTCGCAGTTTACCTAAAATTTAGTCGATTTATTAAAAAAGAATAAAGGGATGAATAGAATATAAAAGAAGTAATAAATAATAAAAAGTAATAAATATCCAAATTTATGTAATAAATTCCCTTATTTTAATTATGAGTATTTTTAATAAATTTTATTTCCTTATTAAAAAGATAACTACAAAATTATTTTTAATGTTGTAACATGGATAATGTCGGTTTTAGTATGAGATTGTATTAATTTAACAATTTGATGTACATATTATCAACATTGCACTTAATTGAATTATATAATGACCGGGATAATGCTGATCGGGGTACCCAGATAAAAGTGTTCAAAGTTTTATTTATTTAACATTTTAAATCTTTTTATTTATTTTAAAATTAGTGCAATCAAATCTAATAATTCAAATTCGTTTATTTATAATATTTTTATTATATTTATCATATTGCATAGTAGGATTTTTGTCTGAATACCAGTGACCCACTAGTAAATGAAAATCTTTAACCTTTTTCTTCTGAAATATCAGGACGATGTTCTTAAAATTTATTTTTAAATCTTTAAAATGTTTAAATTTACAAAACAACCTATGATTATTTTGTATTGATTAAGTAGTTTAAAATGGATTATTGATTTAATCCGAATTTAAATTTACTTATTTTTTATTTATACCCTGAAAATCTTTTCCCTGTTCAAAAAGGCAATTTATTATTTGATAGACTTATTCACCATCTTGTTGAAGGACAATTCATGATCTGTTTATTGCTTTTGTTTTTATCTTGTTAACAGGGTTTATCTTAATAAATGGAAAGATTTCTAAAAGATCAACAAATAAAGAATAAGAGTAAGATATAAACAAACTCAATAGTAAACTCAATATTAAATGATTGAAATTTGAACAAAAGTTAAAGACAACAAATTTATGGGAAAATACTTCCATATTATAAGCATAAAATTTTGATTGAAGTAGTAAATTGCACTTAAGGATTTAAAGTTTGAGAAAAAGCATTTTCAAAATTTTTATTTTCAAAAAATGTTATTAATCTCTACGGATCACACGTCATCGTCAGACAAAACAAATAATGATCAAAACAACGTATATATAGGGAAGCAATGATTATGTAATTGAATGATGTAATCGCCATTGATATTATTAGGTTGACACTTATTAATTGAATAATTATTGTTAACCTCACAATTATTTACCTTAGATTTGTCAAGTAATTTAGTAATTAACAAATCTAAGATAAATAATTGTGAAGTTAACAATAATTATTCAATTAATGTGTCAATCCAATAATATCAATTAGGTTAGTCAATCGAATGAAAGAAGAATAGGTTTTGTTCTAACTGTTCCTTATTCGGAAGGGTATAAGAAATTTAAAAATTCTATTAAACAATGTGACTCAAATAATTTACTAGGATTAAAGATTGTTTCTCAAACATAAAAAGTTGAAAGTATGTTTTGCAATAAATCTGCTACTCCGTTTGGCCTATGTTCGGATTTGGTTTATCAATATTCTTGTAATGGGTGTGATGCAACATATATTGGAGAGACGTCTTGTCATCCCTGCAAACGAATCCATGAACACAGTCAAACTTATGGTAATTGTAATATTGCTGAACATAGAAAGAAGTGTAAAAGTAGTTTTGAGATAAATAATTTTAAAGTTCTGTGTTCAAATTTTGCAAATTATTGGGACAGAGTTGCATGTGAGGCTTTATTAATCAGGACCCACAATCCTAAAATAAATGTTCAAGCGACAATCTCAACCAATTTATCAAAGGTATTTAGTTAAATAGCGATTGCATAATTTGGTTACAGTCATTGCTTCCATATATATATACGTTGTTTTGATCATTATTTGTTTTGTCTGACGATGGACGGGTGATCTGTCGAAATTAATAACATTTTTTGAAAATAAAAATTTTAAGGATTTATAGTTCTTAATTTTCATATTAAGATTATCTAATAATCTCAAATATTACAGTTACCTTAATAGTACGGTTAACTTTAAATTTTTGAAAATTGAAAAATCATATTTATAGTTAAGATAAAATAAAATAATTTTACACAAATTTTGGAAAATCAATTTACAATAGATTAAAGAATAATTTTTTTATAAAATTAAGTTTAAAAAAAATCAAAATGAAATAACTCTTATTGAAACTCATTTTCTGAAATCTATAGTAAACAATATTTTATAGATAATGTTTTACTAATTAAAATGGACAAAATATTTTGATGACATTAATTTATAATAGATTAAAGAATACCTTTATAAAACTAAGTTTTTAAAAACATTATAATATTTTATTGAAATTAATTGTAAACTAGAATTTATATTAAAAAATAATTTATAATTGAATGTTTTAAAAAGTTAAAGTAGGAATAAAAATTATTTAGGAATTTAATTTTAACATTGGGTTTCCCATTCAAATATTTTCAAAGATGTAAATTTTTTAAGTATTTTTTTAAGCATAAGTATAAGTAATTTTTTAAGTATAAATTTTTTAACGATCTAATTATTTTTAAGTTAATAAACATTGTAAAAAATTAATAAAATATAATTTTTATGCAAAACTTAATAAAATAAAATTTACGTATATCGATATTTACATTTATATTTAGAATTTTAAAATTTGGTTTATGCAGACTGAAAATATTGTTCCATCATAAATTTGTTTCTATAATGAAAGTTGTTAGAGAAATAAAATTTTGTCATGAACATTGATCTTAATCTCGAACCCAATAATTACCATTAGTAATATGCTTATTTATCATAAAGCCATTGACATTTTATTCATTCTTTATCCTTTCCATAATTTTTCAAGAAATTTTTCGATATTTTGCTTTCGAAGTTTTGAAGTGCCATTCATACAAAAATTCGCATCATTTAAATTATATCAATAAACATTATAAAAAACTATTTTTTCAGTTTATTAAATTAATGTTCACATAAAAAAGTATTGATATATGCTATATAAATATAAGAGAATCCGTTTAAAAATCCTTATTCAACTGTTATTTTTACTTGTAATTATTAATTTTACATCATTTATAAATGGTTCGTGACTAAGATCAAGAATAATGACACTAAAAATTTATTTCTAACACATTACATTTTGCAAAAAAAATTTATGATGAACACTATTTTCAATTTGCATAAACCAGATTTTTAAAATTCTAAATATAAATATCAATATAATAATTAGTTATATAACATTGATTTTATTTTAAAAAGTTTTTTGTGATAAATTAAAAATTTATTTACAATTTTTCTTAATCCGAAGTAGACGTTAAATCGAAGTAGACGTTTGAGTTGAACTACTTAGGTCACCTAATCATGTCCTAGTACTTAAAATAAACTTTTCCTTATTAATCTGTTAATGTTCTTCATTTATATAATATTCAGAAAGGCTAATTTGTTTTAATTATTAAAAAAATACTATTTGCTCATGTTGTTATTTACTTCACATCTAAAAAGCGGTAAACTCAAAGATCAATCAACTCATTTATCAAGATCAAATAAAAAATTAATTAATTTATTATGTATTTATTACATTTAAAAGTAATAATAAAAATTATTTCATTGAGTTTTATTAATATTTCACTATGTTCAAATGATTAAAACACTTCAAATTGAAATTTATTAATTTTATATTTTTTTTAAAAACATTATAAAAATTTTCGAAATCAAATTTTCTCAAGTTTCCCTGAGGTTCCTATACAATCTTCATTGGTTTTAAACGATAAATAATTATAATCCCTTTAGGATAAATTTTATTGTAAAACAATAATTCATTAGCTATGCTATCTTCCATTCAATATTTCATATTTTATCCTAACTAATGTTTTACTAATAAGCAATAAATTGTAATTAATAAATTATTACTTTGTTTATGAAATTTGATTAAAACAAATTTTAAAAAAATATTAAAAAAATTTATTATTTTATTTTATTTTTTATATATTTTTTATTATTTTAATTTTTTGTCAATTTAAACTACAAAACACAATTTAATTTATATATAATTATCTATGAAAATATTTTTATTAATTTTTTATTTATTTTAAATTTAGTATGTTGAGTTTATAATCAGGAAATGTATTTCTACAACCCAGATGGAAAATTGTTATTTTTTGGTGTTAGTGATAATTAATTGTTCGAGTATGGTTTATATTTAAACCGGGAGAAACAATCACGACACAGCGCTACAGTGGACATTTGTTGAAACTGAGCGAAAAAATCAAAGAATTGCGGCCGCAACATGGACATTCAATGAAAAAAATCATCCTACTCTACGATTACGCTAAACCACATGTTGCGAAAGTGACGAAAAATAAAATTTTGAACTGGGATGGGAGGTTTTACCGCATTTGGCGTATTCTTCGGACATTGCTCCATCCGTTTTTCATTTGTTTCGCTCTCTAGAACATACTCTGACTGGTAAGCGATTCAAACAAGAAAGTGATGTGCGAAATTGCATCGATGAATTCATGGCATCGAAACCAGAAAAAATTTTCACCAATGGAATTAGAAAATTACCGGAAAGATTGCAAAAAGTAATTAATTGTAACGGCGAATACTTCACCGATTAATATTTTGTAGTTCCTTTAGAAAGTCTTTGATAAAAGTATAAAAAACTTATGCATCAACCTAATAAAACGATTAAATAAATGTTTTCAAATGTATTCATTTCAATTATAATAATAGAAAATGATAGAAATAGAGTTTATGCAAAAACCAATTCAAGCAACCACACAAGGCTATCTCCATCAGATCTAAGGTTTGGTAGGAAACTAAGACATTGAAGGAAAGACACCTGAGAAAATAAACATGTCGAGAAGGAATCGATCAAAAACACGACACAAACGAAACAAATATTCCGAATTGGAAATAAAATTATAATAAAAAAAGGAAACATAAGAAAGGAAGAGGATCAAGATATGAGCTTAGTTACAATAAAGGACTGAAATAAGTTACGAATTATAACTAGGTGATGATAGTATTTTGATCAGGAATTTGGAATGGTTAAATCCGTTTAAATGGAATGCATATGTAATATTTATTTAAAATTTAGTAATTTAAAATTTGTATGATTGAATTTTGTATGGCGGAACGAGAGTTGTTTCTTATGAAGAAATGATAACCGAGTGAGTCGCGCAGCGGTGGCGTGGGATGGATTTTGGTCGAGATGAACAAGTTCGTATCTCACCAAGTCTATGAGTATATCTTGTTTCCTGGACCGCGAAGAAAGACGTTCGGCACCTGGTTGTGATTGAGAGGGGTCTCGCAGAAAAGAACGGTCCGCAATCTCTTGGAAATTGCGAGACTCAGCAAATGGATACATTTCATCTGGAGAAACGCACAATCTGCCGGTAACCACTTTCTGATAATATACTTCAACAAAACCTTCGGTTGCAACTTGCACTCTTCCCAGTCGAGTTTCACGGCCATTTTCGTCGCCAATTCGCACGGCAGACATGGTTCACAATCACCATAAATAACTTTCAATTTGATAACATCTCCTCGACAATAATCATAACTTCGTGTATTCGACTTCATTACTCCATTTTCTAAAATTTTCCTGAAATTTCCACATCAAAATCGCTGATCCATCGGTGGAATTTTCGAATTTATCAAAAACTTGAGAGAAAGCATTCTTATTTCAGGGATTCCAAGACAAACACATAAAGGCACTCAATTGTTCAAGCGTCATTTCTAGCTCTGTCAAACCATAGTAATCATTATCTCCGGAACCATGGACAAAATTGACCAATTTCCAAGATCCATTCGCCAATCGATCCCGATTACATCGTCACACTCGCCACAATTTTCATCAATTTTCGATGTTTGACAAGAAAATGTTTCAATCACCCCACTGCTGGAACATGTGATGACCTCATACAATTTAAATCTGTTTCTGACGAGAATTATTAAAATAAATGAACGATTATGTCGTTTAAATATTTCTCTAATAAATGGCGGGCGATATGAAATCAACTCTTCAAAAGAACCGGAGTTTTTAACGACATAAACCAGACAAACAATAAAAAAAATAAATCCGATAAATTACTTTTATGAGCCTTTTCAAAAATCTGCGCTAACAATAAATAACACTGATTGTTTTAAACAAATCGATTATTTTTTCCAAAGAAGTTTTCATGCAAAAAATTCCACTAATCACTTTACAAAGGAACTTCACATCAACAAAAAATATTTAAATTGGCCAATCAAAAAAGGCCATGAAACAATTTAAATATTATAATCAAATCACTACGTTGTGGTTATTTATTTTAAGTTACACAGTTTAAAGACTGCTTTTTCAATATTGCAATGTACATATATATATTTTTATATTTATTTTTTTTTATTTTTAAATATTTTTTAAACACTTTTTTACGTTAAAAATTCAAAATCAATAAATTAAAGCAACCAAAATAAACTCTAAAATAATAAAACTCAAGAATCAAATAGAATTACGGCTTGACGAAAGTATGTTTCAAATTTTCTGATGCCAAATTATCGAACTTCTTTAACAATGTTTCTATTAAAGATCTCAATTATCATGGATAATTTTGTAATTTTTCTGGATAAAAATTCTTGACTCCTACTGGGTAAACCATAAAGAATGGTTACAACAATTGATGTTTTTTGGACTTCTTGACTTAGTTTGTTCATTTATGAATATTTGGTACTACAAAATATGGAATAGAACTGTCAAATATTGCAGAAAGTTTTTCTAAAACTTCAGGTCTTTGACATAGTTGATGTGTTTAAAATCAAAGGGAGTAACTCAGAAGCATTAACATAGCATAATTCACACATCGATTTATATTCATTCAATCATTATTTAAAATAAAATGGACTCTTGCGATTCATAAATGAAAAGTTCTTTGAATTATTTATTTTAAGTATTTGCGATTGATGAACATCTTCATTGATCCCATCGATGATTTATTAGGAAGAAATACTAGTCTGTAACAGCCGGTCACTTCCCATCCATTGCGGACTAAATTTCCAATTAGTTCTCAAAAACTGGCACTCAATATCTCCCGTATTTCCGATTCTGAATCTTTAAAGGTTTCATTAGAGTCTTTTGACCGATTTTCATCATTCAGTTTGTAATTTATATTTTTTGCTTGTCATTTATTTTTTTTATTTCATCCGATCATTTCTAACGGACTTTTCTCTAGTTCACCCACTAATGGCAATTAAGATGAGCCATAAATTCACAAATTCTTTATAATAATCATTTATTTCACAGGAACTATTGACATCTATTCGAGAACCTCTTCACATGTCTCCTTTGACGGTTTCAAAGTATTTTTCCTTTTTTTACGTCAGAAACAACTTCTAAATATCATCAAGGCTTTAATTCATTGCTTTGTTAACTCCTTTATTTTAATTTCCCCTACCAAACTTCTGGCTGGAAAGCTTTCGCTTGGAGAACAAGTTTGGTATCTGGAAATGTACTTCTCCTACCAGATGGAAAATTGGTATTTTGGGTGTTCGTGATGATTAATTCTCCAAGCATGATTTATACTTTTAGTTACAACATAAAATATTTACATATTTGAATATTAACACGATTAAATAAATGTTTTTAAATGAAATCAAGTCGATTAAAATAAATTTGGATAAAGTTTTTGAAGAAATTATGAAAGTAGAAGTTTAAAAAATAAGATTATAGAAAAAAGTTTTCAAATGTTAAAGTTAAATGATTCATAATCAAAAATCTTATCAATTTAGCTGGATGTCGGAATGCGAAAATTTTACTGAGAATTGTCTCAAAGATAATTCAAACTGTGATAAAAATAAAAGTGTGGAAAATCAGATTGGTGTTCTTAATAAAAGTTAAATAAAAATCATTTTTAATTTATTATTTTACTATTATTAATATTATTATTTGATACATGAAAATTAATAATATCCAAATAATATGTTCTTTATCAATATAAAAATATACAAATAAATAATAATCTTAAATATTAATATTTATTACATTTACCAAAAGTTTATTTTCAATGCAAATATATTTTAATTAACTAATATTGTAAAAGTTTTTAGAATAATTGAAGGAAGGAAAATAGAAATATTTTTTCGGCAAAAAATTTTTATTTTCAGTTTTCTTTCAATAATCAACACAAATTTTTGGTTTTCATTTTATATTTCAAATGAATAATATTTTTAATTATAAAATATAAATACAATTAAAAAATATTAAAGATAAGTGTTATATATAATTTCAGTAGAAAAGAAAATATTTGTTGCGGAAATTTATTAATGAAGTTTTTGTAACAAATCAATAATTAAATCAAATATTTATTTTGCCTAAATATTTAGATATTTTAATTTAAACAAATGAACATCAAAATTGAACATCAAAATAAATAAATAAATAAAGCTAAACTAAATCCAAATTTTAAATAATTTAACTTTATTTGTTATTGAATATTTTGTATGAACATAATATTTATGGGGGCACTTGAATCCGTTGACTATCCGATTCAATCCGTTGTCTATCCGACATATTGTCACAGGCCTTCTGCGGAGACCTTAGTCTCAGTCTTGCTGATAATCGTCCTCAAAACATCGTAGTCATCACTCTTTGTGAATTCCATAACACAAAGTTGTGGCCAGTTGTAGATAAAGTTCAAAAGTGCTTTCTCAAATCCTGTGTTTATATCTCCAATCGGTTGGACATTGTCCTTTCCTGAGTACCGCTATAATAAGGTATTTACTATTTTAAGAAAATTTTCTTCTGAAGTAATACAAATAATATTCTCTTTGGATCAAATTATATAAAAGATTATTTTTAAGGAACGTTCATTGACTTTTAACCGTTTTTAAACACGTATTTTGGGAAACCAATTATTATCTCTAAAATTCTACTTGCGAATTTATTTCCTCTTCAACAATAGGAACATTTTAATTCGGATTTTGGCAACTATCGGTTCAAACAAAAAACTACAGGAAAACTAATATACGGGACACCCTATATGTCTGTGATTCGCTCTGGTCAAGAACCCTTCCATGAATTATATGGTATGGAAACATTAAGTGCAATATTTGATAACAAGTAGTGTTTTTGTTCAATCCGTCTCCAATTTCCAATCATGATTTTTGGCCCTGAAAAGGACCGTATGTCTTTCGCAATTCTTAGAAACACTTGAGGAACCTCCGATGAAATAATCGGGTTGAAAGAATTTCCCAAGGTTCGAATTCCGTACATAATCGAGAGTGGTACTATTCAATTTAACCATGACGCTGATTGGCACACATTTTCCATGAATTCCAGAAGTAAAATAAACGTAAATTATCTGTAATTGCAAATCACATTCGCCTTCGTAAACACCAGTGGTCGGTTTTATTCCGTGTTCATTAGTGATTATTTTCCAAAACATCGTTCCAATATTGTTTCCACAACTTTGAAATATTCTCATCAATTCATACCATAATTCATAAATGCCTCCACATGTCTTGATAAAATATTCCACATTAAAAACATAGCCAAAAGGCAAAGTTATCTGCTCTTTTAAATTACACATTTAATCTCAAAATAATGGCAAGAAAAAAATCGATATTGATAAGTAAACTTTATTGGATATCAAAAAAACTAACAATATTAATTCGTTTAAACAAACGAATTTCTGACAATAATTTTTTTTTAAATTCTTAATATAACGTATATACATATACATATATAAATATATATTATATAATTTTAATGAATTGAAATTGGAATGAAAAATTCCAATTTCAATGTTAATTATTTCTT
>MQRK01240071.1:8607-21853 GCA_001938485.1 Girardia tigrina | reverse complement strand
TATAAATACCCGCATGAGTTGTGTACAAAGTGCCACAATTTTACGCACACACTTTTCACGAAATTTTTCAGTATATTTTTCGACAGTTTTACGACACCAAATTTTACGACAGTTTTATATTTTTAACTGCGACTATACGAATCCAATTAATTAATTGTTGACGAGACGATTGCTATTTGCTTCGCTTTGGAATCCAATATTGCATCAGAGGTATAATTCAGTTATTACTTACACAAACCCTGTGATTGAAATTTTTTCTTTGTTGTTTTAGTTACTTATTTCTCTTTACTCTATCTAGTATTGATTGGTGTATTTAATTTATGGTCAATATTGTTTAATTATCTTCAATAAAAATTTATTCTTCGATTCTTACTTTATTCTAATTGATTTTTGAATTTATTAATTGACTCTAAAGATTTCTTTTATCATTGATTATTTTATTTTAATGGAATAATGAGAATCAAATTACTACTTATGACGATATCAGTTCCCGTCGGTCTGAGTGACCCCCTAGAAGTTGTCGATTCGAGGGGACGAGAATATGATTGTGGTTTGCTTCCGTGTCCAAGGGATCCTTGGATACCGATGTGTAACCGAGTTGTATTCGAATTATGTAAATAGAGTGATGATGGAATTCCTGTAAATAATCGTAAATAACGAAAGATAATAATTTTTATAACTGTTTGGTTTGATTGTTTCGATTAATTATGTCAGTTAATTATTTAATTAATTTAAAGTTAATTATTTAAACTGTTATTTATTGTTAATTAAAAATTTTGATTATAAATTATTAGTTTTGGTTCATAAAGTTACATTTTGGTTAATTGGTTTGAAAACTAAAATTCCTTCATCTTAGTAAAATTTCGTTGAATGAACTTGATCTTATTTATGAATTATGATGAGATTAATTTAATTGTTGGTAAAAGTCAAAATTTGGTTTAATAGTTCTTTGAAATTAAGCTGTACATAAAAATGATAATAATGAAGGCAACCATAATAACAATGACGAAAACTAAATAGAGAATGCCATTGATTTACAGTAATGATAATTTTAATTCTATATTTCGATTTTCTCTAATTGTTCGAGTTTAATTTTATTACAGGTAGTCGTCGACTTACGACCTATGCAACTTACGACCATTCGACTTTACGACCACAATCGCTAGCCGCGGCGTAAGACAGTGCATACCAGGTTCCGGTAGCACTATCATATATGCGTGTACCATTTCAACTGTAATCCCATCTGTCTTAGATATTTTTCATCAAATCCCTCCAAAGATGTCTACCAAGAGGAAGTTGTCTTTGTCTACGCCTGTCTTTATCTACACCAGTGGCCAATAAAATGTTTCATACATGTCTATATATTTGTATATGTTATGTTTTGCAATTGGAAAAATGTTTCCTATTGTATTTTTTAAACCTGTATTTTGTAATTTTGTATGTTTTGCAAATATTAAATCAGTTGTACCAGTTGCACGGTACTGCACATATAGCCTACTCAACTTACGACCAAATCGTGTTACGACCGGTCTGTCGGAACCAATCGTGGTCTTAAGTCGACGACTATCTGTAATTAAGTTTAATTATTAATTTTTTATTAAGTTTAATTTTATTCTGGAATATTTTACATTCATGCTTTGATTGATTTAATTCCTTTCTGTTTTATTTTAATTATCTTTAATCATTTTTAATTGTAATATTTTACCTTAATGTTTAAATTCACTTTAAATTCGAATGAATTAAAACATTTTACGTTTGCTTGAATTCATGCCTTTGATTGTTTTAACTATTTTGATTGCTTTTAATTGTATATAATTTGATTGAATTTTAAAGAGAGTTTTGCAATTAAGTATTTTCAATTTAACACTTTCATTTTCTAGTTATTTTAATTATTTCCTTAATTTTATTTTCGGAGTATTAATTGATGCAACTACATAAAAAGCTGGTAATAACTTTGAGCTGATTGTCACTCAGCAAAGGAAATTTAAAAATGTATTCAAATTTAATAAATCGAAATGCAATTCAAAAAATGATTCATTTTAAATATTTAAAATAATTAAAAGGTATCGCTAATTAAATTGAAATATAATATGTATAATCAAAATATGCTTATGTATACTAATCGAACTTCGTCTTGGCAAATCTTAGAGAGACGGTGCAGGCAGTCCATAGAATGCATAGGGGCATGTGGGCTGACCGTCACTTGTTCCTCGAAGGCATCCCTGTCCGACATAAATGTATAAAATCGAACTTGATGAACTGTGTGAGTAAAGTTAAAATCATCCCCCCAAGAAGCTGAGTTACCAGTCGGGCCATCCTCGATACTGGTTAAGAACTCGAAGGCGCTCTAATGTTTACACAACTTGTTGATGTAAGCAAAGGAGGCGCGTCTGCTCCCCAAGTGTAGTGAATCTCTATGTAGAGAAGTAGTGAGAGTTAGAGTTTCCGTTGAACTCTAAGAAAACGGATTGTGGCTCAGAGCCAACAATAATGTTGTTTTGAAGGGGAGCACGACAAAAACTTGTGATAAATTTCTTATTTATAACGCAAATAAATAAATTAATTGTAAAACATATATTTGATAACATTATTCGACACAATTAATTTTAGTACAGACAAGTAAAAATAAAACAAATCCTTGTATTTGTTTAAATAATTCATTTGGAAATACAGAAATTTTGAAACAGATATATAAGTGTCCGTCAAAAGTGTTGTAAACTCTCGTTGATTTATATCTGAGAATCTATTCAAGTTATTTCGTAAAGAACAAAGTGAAGACAATGTGAGACTTTTACTTCATACTGAAGTACTTGAAAAGATTTTTGAAACTATTTGATACTCTTAATGATTTTCAAGCGTCAAACCTGAAATGAATTATCTGTTAACAATCGATGGTAAAGCATTTGTGATTTATTTAGCCGATACCTTTGAAAAACTAAATATATTAAATAATCAACTTCAAGGAACCAATAAAACTCTTTTTGGTGCAAAAATGAAAATATTTGGTTTCATTACTAATATTGACTTATTTCTAAAACATATCAACAACAAGAACTTTGAACATTTTCACTGGCTCCAAAAATGTGAAATAATTGATAACGCTTTGCATGTTATTGTCAATCTTTTGACTATTATATAGGCTGATTTAAAGAAAGATTTTCTTTTCTAAAATAAATTGATTTCCAAACATGGATGATGAAACCATGTCGGCGGATTTGTCTGTTACATTAAATATTCAATTTCAAGAAGAATTCGCAGAATCGCAAAATGATGAGTCAGTTAAAACTTTATTTAATATAAAAGGAGCAATGTCATGGCTTTGTGAGGAAACAGAAATCAAATATCCTCATTCGACCAAAATTTAAAAATTAGGTTTGTTACATAGGGGGTATAAAAATTTAAAAAATGTTAAGGTGGGGTATGACACAAAAAAGGTTGGGAAACACAGGTCTAACTAGTAAATCAAAAAAATATTTTTCATATCAATGCTTTTTGTGGGCCAACAATTTCTTTTGATTTTTAATTGTGTTTTTTTAAATATTTTGTCTAATGAAAATTTTGTTGGCAAAGTATAGTTCTGTCGGCATAAAGATTTGATATAAAATTTTTTTTTGATTTACTAGTTTTTATATTCTTGAAATTTAAAAAAAATCGATATGTTCAATAATGTTTTGGTTGAGTAGAACTTGCATTTAAAAACCGTACGAGACAATCTTGTTCAAGGTGTCTGATATGAGATCGATGTTTTTCAGAATGTAGTTTTGGAGAGTTTGATGCAAAAATAAACGGGATATAAACGTGTAGTACCTCAGTTCTCGACCCGACAACTTCTGACACCACTATAATGTAACATCCGATCCACTTGCCGCTACACTAGAGCGACAGACTCACCCTGAACTCCACGCCAACCACTAATGCCCTGGCGACGATGCATGTCGAACATCCCATACCAATCATTGTGCTCACGAATCTTCCGCACACGTTCACTAGAACGAATGCTAGTCGCGAGTCACCGCTGTCGGGCTACCTATCCATGCAATGGTGGGAATTGCTTATTGGTTCCCACCAGGTAGGTTTTCTGCAGCCGGCACTATCTTGCAATGAGGCCATCCAGACCGCAGCTTAAACACCTGCTCTTTCGCCGCTGATCTTGGTTCGATAGGTTGTCTTTTGGGTGCACCGCCTCATGGACAAAAATAGTATATCAGTTCTCCTGTGATAACCAACTTGTGATAATCAACTAAAAGATTAATTAGATAAAACGATCTATCAGTCTAAATTGCACTGTCAAACAGTAAAAATACTTGTTTTATTGAAATTTGCGATTATAAATTTATTTGTTCATTTATATTTATTAAATTAAATTTTTTAGTAATATAATTATAGCGATAAAAATTAAATTGTTAAATTATTAAACTCTTCGAACAATCATATTTCAATTTGAATTTATTAATTTTAACTTTTTATCAACAAATAATCACAAAAAATAAATAAATTCGTCAAAGACAAATTTCACCAAATTTCATTAGAAAATAATTAATAAAATAATAATTTAATTAAATAAGAAAATAAATAAAAATATAATAAATTTAAAAACTATAATAAATTAATAAATAATCGAAGTTGTTTTATTACTTGGAAATAAATGGACTTAGGGTTTCGATTTCTGTGTGGAGATTTTGAGATCTGAATTCTCGTGAAATGAAGTTGAGAAGTGCGGTGATTTCGCTGATGATCGGGTTGTCGGTGCTGCTTCTTGGTACGGTGCTGCTTTTGCTGGTCCCGGCGGTCGTGCGGTACAAAGTCAACCATATGCTCCCATTGGTCAACGGCAGTCCCGTATACGACCAGTGGCGCAACACGACCGTGCCCACGTTCATCCAGTTCTGGTTCTTCTCGGTAGAGAACCCATCGGACGTTTTCTCAGGTGCCAAGCCGATTCTGCGGCAGATCGGGCCGTACACGTATCGCGAGTACCGCATCAAACACTCGATTAGATTCCTTGCGAACGGATCCGTGAGTTATAAGCAGAGACGACTCTTTTATTTCGACCGAGATCGATCGGTCGGAGATGAGAGCGACACGTTCACCACGGTCAACATTCCCCTGGTCGTGATGGGAAGGAAATTGCAGTCATATGGGGACAATGTGCGCAATGGCGCTTCGATCTTCATCGGTAATTTGGAGAGTTACGGACTGTTTATAACGACATCTGTGCGGAATATCACCTGGGGATACGAAGACCCTTTCCTTGAGAAGATCGAGGCTGTTCTGCAAATCGTGGGATTAAATATTAAATCAACGATCGGTTTGTTCCACGGCAAGAACAACACGGATGACGGGGTTTACGTTGTTGATTCCGGGACAGTGAATCTCGACAATTACCTCTCGATCAGCAGCTGGAATGGGATTAATCAACAGTCAATATGGAATGACAAGTACGCCAATATGATCAATGGGACTGATGGATCAATGTTCGCCCCTTTCCTGAATCGTTCCTCTCGGCTCTTCGTCTACCAGTCGGATCTTTGCCGCTCGATCTATGTGACCTTCTCTGGCTGTAGTATAATCAAGGGCATTCCCTCTTTCGACTTCTCAGCTCCCGATATTGTCTTTGCCAATCATTCCGTCAACCCAAACAATTACGGCTTCTGTGTCGATGGGCATTGCATGGGTGGTGGGGTCCTTAATCTTAGTAAGTGCATAAAAAATGCCCCGATCGTTATGTCCCAGCCTCACTTCTATCGCGCCGCTCCTGAATATCTTGATGCTGTTGTCGGTTTGCACCCGTCGAGTGACTATAAGACGATATTGAGGCTTGAACCAACAACTGGATTACCACTGCAGCTGCAAAAGAAGCTCCAAATTAATCTGGCGATGAGACCAGTTGCGTCTTTTATGGACATGGACAACATTCCTACGGTTTTGATGCCTCTGATGTGGCTGAATGAGAGCGCCGTGATCACCGATGAACTTGCAAGTAACATCAGATCGCGCCTCATCGTCCCGGTGAAGGTGGGCCACTGGATATCTTGCGTCCTTGTCGTGTTCGGTGTCGTCCTAACTGCTGTTATAATTGGTATCAACTTCAACCACTTCCGTCAGATACATCAGTTATATTGAGGATTGTTTTCATTATTCACAATTTGGAATTTGCTTATTGATTCCCTTCCTAAATGAAAATATTTAATTAAATTCAATAACGATTATTTAATCATCGACTTGCACAAGATGTAATCACAATGGTGAGAGTAAAATGAAAAAATAAATGCAAAAATTATCGAAAAATATGAAACAAGAAAATTTTTTTAAAATGATTATTATAAAATGAATAAAAACATTTTTTTATCAACTGTAAATTAATATCGGGGATAACGTGGGCCCGTTCGAAATACGAACTACGGTCGGCGCATCGTACGGCGATAAAATTAAATATTGAATAATTATTTCACTATAAATTTATATTTTTATTACATTTATCAAAATAAAAAATATTTTGACTTAGTCTTGTACTATTTATATTGTGATTGTAAGGGACCCTTGTATCAGCTACGTGTGTATCAAAATTGGTGTTCGAATATATTCGAAAGAATAAAAGATTTATGGACAAACATTTTTTGAACTAAAGAACGTTAATTAAGTTCAAGAGGTCACAACGAAGAGGAAAATAATTGTGGTAGAAGTTCGAACAGTTCCTTCATCCATTCTATTGAGAGTATTAAAGTAATTCGTTGGGAAGATGTTCGAGGAATAAATTATAAAATATATTATTTACAGTGGAAATCACTTAAGACGAAATACCGGTTACGACGAAATATTTCGAATGTACCAGCTTTAAGATTGACGTTTGCCTAATAAAATTTTCGTTTAAGACGAAATGCCGCTTAGTACAGTAAAACTGTTTAAGACGAATTCTAGAATTTTTTTCGATAAATCAATGAAGAACTATACATTCATAGTCTGCAATGGCCACTCGATTTTCTCTCCTAAAACATATAAGATATCTGAGACAAGTTCCAGAAATGACACTCATTTTTAATTTCATTTAAATGCGCTGGAAATAGTCGGTAATGTTTGTTTGGATAGAATTTTGGATCACTGATTTCTGTGCATAGTTCTCAATCACACCCAGAGCATGTAGCGCAGCAGTGATATCGCCATCTTGGCACTGTAGGAAGATGTATATTCCATTCAGCTGGTTGATGACATCTTTCGCAGAAGGCAATACAGGCACAGGGTAATCATCTTCAGAATCCAATTTATCGCCTTCTTTCTTTTGATGCACCTCAACAGCAATTTCAGAATCGCTTAGCAATCCTGTTACTGCTACGGCATCATCTGCATGAAGGTAAACTTCTGGGTCAACAGCGTCTTGGATGTTCATGAAATGGCGGAGACGGTCAAATATATTGTCCATTGAAGAGTCATCAACTTGGTTAAAAAAAGAACTTTTAGGACATAGAAACAATTATTGTAAAGCTTTATTCAACAAACACAATCAAAAAATGTTTAGATCGTTATTGAACGTAAGTTGATCCCCGCTTGATCCACAATTGTGAACCTTCAGCAATTATTTAACCAATAAAAGGAAATTCAATAATTTGTTTTACAATTATTAAATAATATATAAAATTAAATTGGAAAATTTAATAATTTAAATTTTGAAAACGGATTTATTAAATATCTTTTTATTGTTCAAATATTTTGAGAATAAAATATCAAAATAATAATTTATATAATTTCATTAGTTTGAAAAGATGTGTTTTGTATGTGCTAAACAGATAAAGCGATGACGAACAATATTGCTGTAAGACAGAATAACCGATATAATTTCCTCCGACAACTCTCTGCTTAGCGAATCGGTTACACAGACGCGATTTACGCGCCACGAAAACATTAATGTTTTCTGTGCACCGACGAAACAGTGATCGAAAACATGGACATCATAACACGAATAGGGCAAAGTTCAGTGTAAGATATAAACACAAGAATGATAACATATGATAATGTTCATAAACAATATTTGTGTCATCACTGCAGTTGTAAATAGAATGTATTAATTTTCGTGCAATCTAAACAAATTAGGCTTCCGGAGGACTTACATGAATATACGATACACCGAGTTATCCCCATTTCCTTGAGAATGTCCTGTGGAATCTCAGGATCCTTTCTCTCATCATCTATCGAATTCTTGCTTCATCCAGCCTCAGCATTTATATTCCTGTGTTTTATACCCCCCCCCATATAATCGTAGTTTCACATGTAAGCAGGGTTGTATAAAAACGAAACCAACTATTTAGAATATACCTAAAGCTTTTAAATGACAAGAAAATAAAGAAATCGAAGAGATGATCGTCCAGAAGAAAGACGATTGCTCCATCATTGTACCGCTGGAAGTATGAAAAAATCTTCCTGATGTACTTTGTTTCTCTACCTACCTTATTCAATAGAGACGTCCTCAAATACTTCAAAAGTCTTACGGTAAAAGTCTTACAAGTGAACAACTGTTTTAGTTGCCGAATTATGGAATCTATTTCCACACTGATGAAATTCCCATACCGAAATCAAATAACAGTTTGATTCCAAAGATTTCGTTCAGAATCAATTGATGAACAAATACCGAATGTATGGTTTAGTTTTACATCGCAAATATATTCGCGAATTTGCTCCTTGATTAAACCATTCGACTGGCTCCAGAATTACTGGAAAAAGATTACACCTTTTAAGCTAGTACAAAAATATTTTATTTCTCTGCAATTAAGTCTGATGCATTCAGAACGACAGTATGGCGATATGTTCTCCCTTGCTGCAGGATTAGATATCATCTCCAAGCAGTTCATTAAAGGACATCTAGAGGAATACACAAGAGATCACTATCATTATATAAAATGCATATGGATGATACTTTACTTTTTTTATTTTTACGAGACAAAGTAAATATAAAAATATTTGTAAATTGCATGATTTTCATTCAAAATAGTATTAATTTCACCACAAAAATGACGCATAATAATAATATTTCCTTTCTGGATCTTCTTGTCAAAAGAGAGAATGATAAATAAAAAGTTACTGAGAGAAAAAATACATAATGGTATGTTCACAGGGTTAGTTCTTAGATTTGGAACTCTTTCCAATAATTATCAGTGTTATTATCCGTGACCAATCAATAAATATGACCCTAAAGATGACCGTTTTACGTTTGCGAGGAATATTTTAAATTGTTTGAATATGTAAATGTAGTGATGCTGTATGTTGATTTAAGTATGCTGAATTTAGAATGGTGATTCTCCCACCCAGATGGAAATTGGTATTTTTATTTAAATTTAAAGTGATTGACTATTCGAACATAATTAAAATAATCATTTTATAAGTTCAAATTTTTCATTTCACAATTAATATTAAGTTTAATAATTTTTAGTAAAATTTAAATTAAATGCATTTTTAATAATTTGATGACATTTTTATTATTTTGGGATTTATTGAGAAATGGTAAAAATTATTATTTTTAATTAATATTTTTTAGAATTTCAATATTTTAAAAAATGACTTAGAAAAACTGTTCGAATAATCATGATTAAAAAGAGAAATAAGAAAACCAATTAGAATTATGACAAATGATGAAAGACTTTCTGAGAGTCATAATGACTCTAAATGTGATTGTAATAAAAATTCAAACGAGACTTGTCTAAATGTTCCTTATAACGTTCTCAGAATTTCCGATAACCGAGCTATCTCCTCACTCGTACCCATCATCATTTTCATTATTTCGTCTTTTTTAGTTGACGAAAAGGCTTTAAATTGATTATTCCTCCGTTTGTCTAAAGGATATTCGGCTAAAATGGTACATCCGATATCCCGTTTGTCAGCCATGAATACATCTGCCTGTTTCCGAATGACTTCTTACAGTTTAAAATCTAATTTACCTATGCAATCTAACGCTCTTTTTAATCTCTAACTTGGCTTTATCACCCTGCCGAATTCGGTCACGATGTTACACACACTGTCATTTGCTTCTCTTGATATATTATTATCTTGCAATTCGTTCTTTTGTATGTGTTAGCAGTGGCGGATCCAGGATTTTGAAAGGGGAGTGGCTAAAATTTTAAACAAGTTTTCTTTCACGTTAAAATATTTTAGCATTTATTTGTACGAAATTAAGAGTATGTTCTATGTTTCTTAGATACAAAAACTTCAAATCACACAATCTATTCATAGAAGCACATGGTAAATAGAATTTACAAAACTCAGTCATAAAAAAGTGATTGTCGTTGCATCTTACGTGGATGTAACGCAATGAACATATTAGTAATTTGTTCCGTTGAGATGCAAGTTGATGAAATATTATATTGCATTCTAATCACACACAAATCAGACAATCTGTCAGTTTCCATCGTTGTTCGTAGACAAGAGTGAATGCAACGTACACAAAAGAATGAAAGTTCCTCCTCACAACTCCAGATTTGCAAAACTGCAAGAATGAGGAATAACTCAAGAGTATTTTGGAAGAATGCAGAGTCAACATATTGTTGAAGAAGTTGAGTGATTGCCATTTTAGAAATTTTGTTATCCATACACCAGAGGCGTAGTAAGGAAAAATTACGCTCTGTGCGAAGTTCAAATCTGGCGCCCCCAGTGCGAAAAAGATTCACTACTACAAATTATACCTTAAAAGAATTAAATTGACTTTGGACGTTCGTATTCACATGCTTTATGATGCAGCATTGATGCTTAAGCCTTGCATCGCCTAGCTATAAGAAAACATCAATTTATTCGGATAAATTCATGGATGCTTTGCCATTAAACAAAAAGACTACTATAATTATTATAAAGTGATTAGCCTACAGAGATCTGATCAGTCAAAATTGGTCATTTTGCGATTTTGGCACCCTTTCAGATTTTGGCTCCCATGCGCCCGGTGCGGCCGCACCGTTCACACCGCCCTCACTACGACTCTGCCAAACACAAATGTTTCCATCATTGCAACTCATTATTAAGAGTAGACGGGTTAGGAAGAATATCATACCGCTTAGCCACTTGTTGTTTTGATAATTTTTCCAACTTATCGTTGTCTTTGGTGACAATTATTTCTGGAATCAAAGTACATAGTACATTTATCTTCTGTAAAACGTGCTGCTTATTCTAATGAAACCTTATCGAAGAATGAAATTGCTCTTTTAGTACTCAATAGGTGAGATATCAGGTGTATTTAAACGATGAATTTGACGATTTAAAAATCTCTGAGCTTTTTAAGTGTAATTAACAGACTGCACAATTTATTTGGCTTTCTGATAAATTGTAGAAAACCAGTCGTCAGCATTTGCACCGAGTGAGGGATAAAAAGAAGAAATTTGTGAAACATTTTGAAAGGCCAGATAAACTTCTATTAACTCACACTGTAGACATGATACAATTGGTAACATTGGCTCCAAAACTTCCTTTGACACTGAGTGTTGCAGTAGAAGCGCAGTGGAAGCTTTCATCATATATTGACCCCCCGCGGGTCACCAAGGGGGGAGAAAAGTGTTCAGTCACGTCATTGTCATTTTTATCATCATTTATGTTTTGACTAAATTTCCTATTTTTATTATTTTTATCTTTATCATTTTTACTAATATTTTTATTCTTGTTTTTGTTATTATTGTTATTATTATTTTTAATTTTATCTTTATTATTTTTAATTTTGATGATATTTTTAATTTTATTATTTTTATTTTTATTATTATTATCATTTATTTTCATATAAATAAACACAATAATTATACAAGGACATACATTTAGTAATCGTCCGAACGCACCGACCGATTTGGGAATATCTGAGCACTTGATCTTTTTTTCGCAATCATTAGAACCACTTGAAGAGCAACCGACGAAATAATCCGGTTGAATTAATCTCCCAAGAATCGAAATCATATCGTAATCGAGAGCGGTACAATTCAACTCAACCATGGCGCTGACCGGCGCACACTCTCCATGAACTCTCGAAGTAACGTAAACGTCGTATCTCTGCAATCGCGAATTACTGTCGCTTTCGTGATCGTCAGTGGTCGGTTTAACACCGTGTTTGTTGGTGATTATTTCCCAATACTTCGTTCCCATACTGTTTCTACAACCTTGAAAGATTCGCATTAATTCATACAATTTATCATGAATTTCTTCTCAAAATTTGACATGCAATTTTCGATTGAGAATTATTTATGTGATTAACTACAAATGTCTTTACAAAATAATCCGCATTAAAGTCATAATCGAATAACATGAATAATTCTTTGGTAATAACCAAATCAACATCCATTTTCATCAAGATTTTTTATTATATGACAATTACAACTTCGTCAACTTTCTCCGGAGTTACCGAGAGATTTTCAAATATCACTGATTAACTTTAACTAAAACGTTAAAACAAACTTAATTTTAATGTCCGTTTCAATATATATATATATATGTATATATATATATAACCATATAAATATATATATCGATTTAATTTTCATTTAGAAAACAATAAAAAAAATTTTTTGTCTTTATCTTTTTTTTGTTAATAAAATTTACTTATTTTTAAATTCTAATTTTATCGAAAACTCTAAATTTAACAAAAAAACATAAACTTTAATTATTTTTCAATTCCAATTATAACGAAACCGAACACTGAGGAATATTTAAAATTGTTTGAATGTGTAAATGTAGTGATGCTGTATGCTGATTTAAGTATGTTGAATTTAGAATTGTGATTCTCCCATCCAGATGGAAATTGGTATCTTTTTTATTTAAATTTAAAGTGATTGACTATTCGAACATAATTAAAATAATNATTTGATAAGTTCATATTTTTAATTTTAACAATTAATATTTTATAGTAAAATTTAAATTAAATGCATTTTTATAATTTGATAACATTTTTATTATTTTAAGTTTTACTAAGAAATGGTTAAAATTATTATTTATTACCACGTTTTTCTTAACTTACTTTCTTGTATGTCTGTCTGTTTGTTTGTAAATCTTGCGATCGATTTTTCGACCCCTTTCTAACATCCAATTGAGCTGAAACTTTTTGTGCAAGCTTAGTTCCGATGACAATACAATTTGATAAAAAAAAATTTGAAAAAATTATTTTTTTCTAATTTTTTTTGAAAAAACCACTTACGATTATCTACAAATTTATACACTGTATTAAATAGCAATCTTTTCGTTTATTTTCATGAATGAAGTTTTATACTGGCTTGCTTCCGATGACAATACAATTTGATAA
>MQRK01240067.1:20531-33154 GCA_001938485.1 Girardia tigrina | reverse complement strand
TCAGGCGACTTTGTAGTTCCGTTAAGGGCAGCACTTTTCTCAAAAAGGATGCTCGTTGAGCTATTAGTTTTTCGCTAACGCGTAGATCTGACTGGACGTATAAAAAGGATCTTGTTTGGTAATGATGATGGTAATAATGATTTTTGAAGCCATAAAAGGAACAAATGGTATAGTTGCATATGACTGTTCAAGACCAAAATTCGGTACAAAATATTCTCTAATTGAAGTAGAGCAATGTCCTGAAGCAAGCCCAATAGCGATAGAAATGGGCGCAGAAAAGGTAATGAATATATATCAAGATTCAGATTATATATATACAGAAGCCAGAGAATGCATAATAAAATATACAGAAAGTGTATTTCGTTGCGGAAAATACGACACACAACCTGTAAAACCTAAATATACACCTGGTCCGGTACAAATTTCAGCAAAACAATGTGAAGAAGCATTTCTAACAAGGAAATTTCAACTAGAAAAAGATATAGTAGTTGATGCAAAGGTTTGAGTAAAAATAAAAACTTATATGAACATAGTTGGATGGGAAACAGCTGTTGGATGGTGCGAAGGTGGAAAATACAAGATATGGGGTCAAACTCATGACAAATTGGTAGTTAGACGACAATACGTCACAGAATTGAGAAAATTTCAAGCAACCTTTGACAGTATTACCAGAAAAATGATGACCCACCCATTTTGTTTTGCGGATGAAACGAGTTTTGAAACAGGAGAGTCAATTATAATATATCGAGTAGATCCCAAAGAATGTTCTTTGGCTTTAATTAATAACAGTTATTTTTAAAACAATTACAGGAAATATTTTTGATGAAAGTCGAAACGTAAAGGATGAAAAAAAATAACGAAGAATTATTCGAAAAAAGAATACTCCAACAATTTGTATATCTGCAAAAGAGGAAGATATGATGAAATTCATAGAAAAGGAAAAAGTTATAAAATGTCAAAATGAAGTTATCGAGACAAACTATAAAGGTATATATTTATCAGAAAAACTAATTCGAAATGCAAAAGATTCAATAAACAAATTCGATGTAAAAGCATTAACCTATATGCATAATAAAGTGGATTATTTATATCACTACTCGCTTATGACAACACAAAAATTATAACATGAAACCATTAAAAATGATTGTAAATTACACTATCAGGTTCTACAGTTAAAAGTAGCACCAGCAACTGTAAACCCGGAATTGATTGCGCCAATGTTATTTAACGAAAAAGAAACCTTGGCCCGAGTAATGGGTGAAACTCTACAAATATTTAGTTTGCAAATTGGTACAAGTCGCAATGGCAATCATGGAAAAATGTACAAATGAACTCCCAGTGATATATAAAGGGGTACAAGTATTCTTATTACCAGTAACAAGGATACTCACTGATAAAAAATATCAGCCGAAAATAATTGGAAAATGTACAAACATCATGGATCCGGCTTATAAAATTGGTCCTGATAATTGGATAACAGTATCTGACCGTAAGCCCACTGCTACGCCAGAAAAATTAGGAATGGCAGTACTGGAAAGGAAAATGACTTTTAAAACATTTGAAAATTTGGAACAAAGTGGTATTTATTCATATAAAGATTTAGAAGCGGCCAGGAGAGAAATGTTATTCCCAGTAGAGAGAGAGAAATTCAGAATACGAGAGTTTTATCTATAATAGTTGAAAAAGCTACAAGCGGGAAACTATCTAAGGAACCCGACTTTGAATTATTACTTTCTCCAGATCATTATAAAAAGGCTGCAATGAAAACATTGCGAAATATATGGGGAAACTTTCAAGCTTTAGGGAATATATTTTCAGGCATTTTAGGTATTTTTTACATAATGATGGCAAAAAAATTGTTGTGCTCGGCTCTATTATCATTCAAACAATTACATGCCGTGTTCGGAAGGACATAGAAACTACTCACATGTTTTGGTCCATTATTTGCTAAATATTTAATAACAACTAAACATAATGATGATATAAAAACCTTAATAAAACACAAACATCAAACCACAAAAATCCTGATGGAGGAGGATCCAGATACACTAAAATTAGATGAACAAACACAAAAAATAAATTCAGAATACGATCATATACTAGTACCTCAATATCCGGATGAAAAAGACGGAGCTTATAAAATACCAAAAAAGACATTAAGTGAAATACAAAAAAAGTCAAATTAAACCATTTTCATTTAATAGAGAAGAAATAGCATAAATTAGTGAAAATAAAATACAAGAAAGACCAACTGCAATGATGCAACTAAATAAAAGAAAACTAGTAGCGTTAGTAGAGGAAACTTGGATACCAATGTCGACCCGGAAGCGACTGCAATGGCAAAGCAGTTGGCAATGAGAATCAAAGTAGAAGACCCAGCTTGAGGCCCTTGGGAAGTCCCAAAATCTGAGAAGAGTTAAATGTGGTGTGATGCCATCTCAACGGCAATTGAAGTATGCATCAAGATCGGGAGGGGGAGATTGTCGAAGATTCTTGCTGGTTCCGACCAAAAGAAGATTGCAGCCACATCAATTTAGCCGAACTCGATGCGGCAAACCGGGTAATCAATGGCCATCCGCTGCCATGTTTTCCTTACGTTGATCTCTGCAACCCTTCACGATGGCCTTCACTTGATCCTCGGTGACTTTCCCAGGACCAAACACCTTCCTTGCCAGGAACATAGTGCGCCTGATTTCGAAGTGGTTAATGTTATGCAGGCGCTTCAGGCAATCACTCATTTCCACTTTTTCTATCTCTGATAATGCTGTCATTGCTATTCCTTGCTTCGGTTTGACTATACTCCACCAATTATCTGGTACACGAGTTAACCTATCTGCTTTGTTCATTTTTGATCGGACCAGGGTGATCTTAATGATGACCTATTTAAAAATAATTATCCTACGCCTGATTAATATCACACTCAGCGCCTGAGATCTGATCGGTCCCGCGCCGGATACTACGTTTGTGAGCCACTTGTTAACTGCTGCCGAGTCTGTTAAAAGCTCGATCTCTCTGAGTCCCCATTTCACATGGGGATAGGTCATCATTAAGATCACCCTGGTCCGATCAAAAATGAACAAAGCAGATAGGTTAACTCGTGTACCAGATAATTGGTGGAGTATCGACGTGCTCATCCACCAGATCGACATCGAGGACCACGAGCCGGCGATTCTCGCAATCTTCGATAACCAATCGATTCTCGCCCGGCGAATGCCTCACGTATGGACCGAGGATCACATCTCGTTCCTGTGTCGCCTCTTCGACCATGAGTCCGACGCGATCAAAGAGATCTCCAAAACGAATTTAAATCCAGTGGTCGGATGAGCTGAAAGACACTTTCAACAAGATCAAGGTCGCCATGCAAAAAAATGAACACTCTATCCCATAGGTTCCTAAAGTGGTCTATTTCGGCCACCAGTGGTCGATATAGACCTCCAAGTGGTCTACGTGAGCGAAAATAAAATTGGGGGTCTGTTGTTTTTCTTAGCAGGGACCTACCTAAAACCGAAAATCATGGCAAGGGGTCTACAAGTGAAAAAAGTTTGGGAACCTTTCCTCTAGCCTCTACTGCCATGAAAGCTCTTCTGGAATTCTGCACCGATGCCTAAAGTCTTGCAGCGGATGCAGTCTTACAATAGATTTTCAACGGCATCGCTCACCCACTAGAATTTTTTTCTGGCAGTTTTAACAGGCCTAATCAACAATATTCCGTGTTCGATCGCGAATTATCGCCATTTTTTTGTCAGTTAAGCATTTCAAATGCTTTTTTAGGACACATTTTTCTAATAAAAACCGATTACTAACCGCTCATTTATCTCTTGTTTATGAAAGATCCGACATATCGCACAGCGTCAAATTTCGTTCTTTTCAGAGTTCAACTTCTCCATAGTCCACATCCCACGAAAGGATAACACAGTTGCTGATTGTTTATTGCGATCCATTCACTCAATTGAGTTTTCTCCAGTCTTTACCCCAGAACGTCTTTCATCGAATCCCCCTCAACCATTCGACGTGCAATGTTTCAGCAACATCACTATAATCGACGGTATAACATGACATAGGCGTCCCAGGGTCACCCCGTCCAATTTTTGCGGAGAATTTGCGTAAAGAAGCGTTTGATCATTTTCACAAACTTCACCACCTTGGCAGTTCAAACACTCATAAACTCTTTCACACACGCGTCGTTTGGCCATCAATGTGCAAAGATATAAAACTGTTGACATCCCAATGTCTGTCTGGTCAGAAATTCAAAGATGATCGCAAATTGAAATGGACATCGCAGATTAAAACACCTAATTAAGAAGAAATATTTAAGCAATATAATGAAAGAATCGAATCCATTGTAAAATTGTATGACGAATTTAAATCAAAGGGAGCGATAAAAGCTTATTGGTTAAATGTAGGAAATTTGTTAGAGAATAATTTGTCGTTTCATTAATAAATTACGTTATTAAGGACTTGTTTGTTCTTTATAAATAATTTAATTTCAATTTATTCCAAAAATGTTTTTATACCAAATATTTTTTTATCCCGAATATTCAATTGAATAATCTTCCGAATTCATTTTCTAAATGAATTATTCAAAACTGAAAGAATTTGATTTATATTTGAATTGAAATAAAGAATTTTCAAAAAGCATTTCAGCTCTTACTATAATTTTACATGAATTATAGTATGTTGGTATAAAAAAATTTGAACATATTTAATCCCAATAACTCCACATTATTGCAATATACGAGACATGTGTTAATAATAATCAAAATATTCATTCTTGTTGTTCAAATTTTTGTCCTTCGACATAATTGAATATTTAACGTCTTCATACGAAATAAAAGGAAGTTATGGTACTACCAGATGTAAAGAAGAAAATTAAGAACACAAATTAGCAATCATCCTTTTCACATTAATTCCATAAAATTTAACAGTCGTCCTTAAGTCTATAATTCATGGTCCTTAGACTCATCAGTCCATCCAGACGAAGCACAGTCCATGAAACAAGTAAATTTAATTATATTTTATTATAGATTATATTGCGATTATTATATTATATTGTAATTGATTTTAATAAATACTATACATAGAATAATCTAACAAATATAAATAATTTCTAATAAATCTCTTAGTTTTGTAAAATCAAAGATCTACGAAAGGATTAATTGCTTTTTAAATAAAACAGCAATATGAAATATTGCTTTAAATAAATTATATTTTTACAATTTTTAGCAAACAAAATAATTTCATTTTTTTCTGGTGCAGTTGAAACACATAAAATTTCGAAATTTTTTAAATATAATAATGTGAACAATTGGATTAAAACATGTCAATAACATATATACATAGTAATAAAAATAGAAAACTAATATCTCTTTTTCATCTGTTAGAATTGTCAAAGTAAATGTTGATGCGATGATTCCATAAAGAATGTTAAAAACCAAATAAGTCATAGTGAACTTTATGAAGAGTCTCTTGCGCAATAATATTTCTGGTTGTATAATACGAAGACATTTTTTTCTGATTCTCTTAAAAAGTACAATTGCGGAAGAAACATTCAGAATCATGAAAAATAAAAAGTAAGTCGACAAAACAATGATAACAGGAAGATATAAATATTTCTCTTTCTTGCACTCGAATTTAGTAATTGTTTCATTTTCAGCTGAAAAAGGAATAATTTGAATAAAGATAAAAGAAAAAAATAGTGGTTGAAAACATATTAGTGAGGATAGAATCAACAGAAAAATAATTTTCCTTTTTGTTATCGTTTTATAATACAGAGGATACAAATTACAAATGAACCGATCGACAGAAATTAAAACCATTCCAGTATTGTTATACAGAAACAGAATATAAAAAATTGTCGAATAGTTCATTACACGACAATAAAATTTTATGTAAAAGATACTGGATAAAGAATCTAACTTATTTTCTCTTAAACGTGTCATATAAGATGCAATAATCATAAATATATCGAATATTGTTTGGATCTTGATGAGGAATGTTGCAGTCGATGAAGCAATTTGGCATTTTCTGATGAATAGTAACAATAAGATGTTTAGAAAAACGACTACCAAAGAAAATAATAATCGAATGGTAAAACCAATTACTCTGTCTCCTTCGATATCCAAAGTTAGGGACATTACTCCAATAACGATTCAAATATAATTCCTAAACAATAAAACTGTGTTATTGTAAGTCATTATATATTTTAGTGGAAGAAATTGTAAATAAAATTATTTGACTTCCGTTGTTTGGTAAATATGTGAAGAAAATTTGGATATGTTTTTTTACTAAATATTATATTTAATATTGATTTAAGTATAAAAAATAGAAATGGTAAGTAGAAAACTAAAATACAAAGTAAAAATTAAAATTTCTTAATGCAGAATATTTGGAATGTAGAGGTTAAATTTTCTGCGTCTTCTTGAACTAAATTGCGATACATTTTTTATTATTGGGGCTTTGAGAGTTTAAATCGTGCAACTAAATGTGCAGCTGAGTTTGTACTTTTATACTTTTAATTATTTCCAATGGCTACAATTGAGTAAAAATCAGAGTCTTTTTCACTTTTAGTTTCTATTTGCAAAGACACTTGTTTGTCAGATTTGGCAAACCCATTATGTGCGAAGTCTTTACTTACAGTAACTGGCAGTGTATTTTTAAATGGATGATTGGTAGACATGCATGCAAGTTTTCGAATAGTGTGTCCAATATATCGCTGTGATTCAGTCTAATTTCTATATAGCACTGTTTCCCTAACAAAACCATTTTCCGCCTGCTTTGGTAATATAAAAGATTAGTGATATTACTTTCATAAAGATGTTGGGGTATCGGGTAGATATTTGCAATTTATATATATAAATTTAAATCAAAAGGAAATTATTAAAAATAAAATATATTCTAGAGTCAAAATAATTACAAGCGATTAATAAAAAACTCAAAACCTTAATTTTATTTTAACGAAGGCGGTGGGATAATATATCCTCTCGACCTTCTTATATTAAAGAATTAATAAGGAAATTTCTAAATTTCGTAACAGTTTCGTACTTAATACGTCGTGCGCTCAATAAATAGTGAGCCTTTACATAGAAATAATATTCTTAATCCAATGAATTTTTTTATAAAAAGCAAGTTATTAAGGTAATATTTGTGATATTTGTTTTAATTTATTATTTGTGTTTAGATTAGAAAGCGCATAAATTCAAAAATGTCATTGGAAAACGTCCAAATTCGAAGCGTTATTCGTTTCTTGTTAATGAAAGGGAAAAGCCGGGAAGAAATATTCGTGGAGCTTAGTTCTGTTTATGGTGAAGAGAGTCCATCCATATCTATTGTCAAACGATGGTTCAACCATTTCCGAGATGATCGAACGTCTGTTTTTGATGAAGAAATGTCAGGTAGGCTATGTGAAATTGGCGAAGAAATAGCGAAAAAACTCAAGAAAATCGTGCAGTGTGTGCGACGAATCAACACCAGAGAACTGACAATGCGATTAAATGTCAGAACACGTACCATACAATCACTGCTTGCGGAAACTGGAATTAGAAATTGTGTTCACGATTCGTGCCACGGTTTTTAACAGCAAACAAGGAGGATCGGCGATTGATGTGCTGTCAGGAAAACTTAAACATCTATGAACGTATTGGAGACTGCTTCTTACGTAAGTCACTTACGTAAGTCTAAATTATTGGGAGAGAGTGTCATGTGAAGCATTGTTGATAAGATCATGTGATCCTAAAATCAATGTTCAAACAGCACTCTCAACTAATTTGTTAAGAGCTTTCGATTAGACTTACGTAAGTGATTGCATAAACATTCATTTCTTATATAAAAGCAATAAAAAAGAACATAATCAGTGATCTGATGATGACAGTTAAACCGCCGAAATATAATATCACTTAATTAAATCATTCATAAAGGAATTACTCATCGCCTTCTCGATTTTTTACATTCTTTTGCCATGTTTTTGAACTTCCCTCAACACTATTCATAGAAAATAAAGATATGACTCTTTTGCTGCATTGTATTTGTGTTGAGTGTTTAATGTGTTTATAAAATTAAACAGAGAAAACAATTATTTTCTTTGAAATATATTTTAAAATTCAAAACTTGACTAAAAGGTAAAAGTGAATAATATTTTATTTGGCCTTGGTCGATTCTATACTTAAAGACCGAGAGCCTTAGCGACAACTCGGGTTTGTGTATATGTTTTAGAATTTGAGTTCACACTTTACAGCGCGATATATAAAAAGATGTTACTTTTTTATTATTTAGCAACTGCTTTTTATATTCTTGACAATTCTCTTTCTTTTTCATTAAACTCTTTCGTTTCAAATTGAATTGTTTATCTAATCAATTATGCTTCCTTAAATACCATTTTTTTCTCGCTAATTGGCATTCAATAGTCAGACGTCGTCGAGACGAGATATGATTTCTTTTTCTCAAATTTTTAACAATTGTTTTGATCTTTTTTATATTAGGTCACTTATTAATTAATTAACTTTAGTTTTTTAATTTAATATATTATTTATTATTTTGCTTTAAATATTTACCCTTTTCTTCTTCTTTTATTTATTTAAATCTCTTTAATATCTTATTTATTTTTAAAAAATATATAATTTTAAAATTAAAAACATAAACACTTTCGATTTATGGTTTATTTATTTTTCCAAACTTAAACAATTATTAAAATATAATTAAATACATTATTATATATTTTAGAATATTACCTCAACATTTGTGATAGACTGAATTTGGAAATTTTCGATAAAGTAATAACAATGTCCTTTAATAAAACGGAAAATCTAATATATTATTAAAATATACATGAGTAAATTACCTCCTTTTAATTTAAATCAGAAATTGATTTTTAATTTATTTTGTAACATAAATTAATTGAGAATTATCGATATAGACCAATTTCTTCAGGAGACCTCTGAGTTATCCATGTAGGCAATGTTTAAAATTTTAACTTGAAAAATAGTTCAAAAACATTTTCGATAATGAAATATAATTTTTTAATTTTTAAAGGGTAGTTGACAAATTAAAAACATGTATATTCATGAACCTTATGTCTTTTTTTAAAATATAATAGTAACATGTTAAATGGAGAATTAAATTGCTTTGTATAGTTACTTAAATATGATGAGTGTTCAATCTCATTTCAACAATTTCACAAATAATTGAAAAAAACGTGATCTATATTAAGAACATTTAAACAAGTCTCATTTAAATCTTTATTGCAATTACGTTTAGAGTCATTAAGACTCTCAGAAGGTCTTTCATCGTTTGCAATCGTTCTAATTGGTTTTCTTATTTCTGTTTTTAATCATGATTATTCGAACCATTTTTTTAAATTATTTTTTTAAATATTTAACCTCTAAATAATATTAATTAAGAATGTTAATTTTTACCATTTTTTAATAAATCCCAAAATAATAAAAATCACATCAAATTATTAAAAATGCATTTAATTTAAATTTTACTATAAATTATTAAACTTAATTTTAATTCTGAAATTAAAGATATGAACTTATAAAATGATTATTTTAATTATGTTCGAATAGTCAATCACTTTAAACTTAATAAAAAATACAAATTTCCATCTGGGTTGGAGAATCACCATTCTAAATTCAACATAATTAAATCAACATACAGCATCCATACATTTACACATTCAAACAATTTAAAATATTCCACACAATCGACATATAAAAAATATTCATTATAATAAAGAAGGCAAAATAGTTAGAAAAAAATGATAAAGTTATAAACTTCATGCGTAAGTTATAAAAAAAATATTTGAAAAAACCCGAATTTTAGTTTTCTAATTATTCAAAATAAAAAATGTTGAATTTGATCGAAATGGACTTAAAATGAGTAAACGAGATAACTTTAAGGGACTAATCGCTTTTCGATAAATGCTACAAAGTCTAATTGGAAAGTTGTATTTCTGTGTTGCTAAAAATTTATCAAACAAATTAGACACTGCAACCATTTAATAATAATTCAAAATGGAAAAAGTAGAGCTGTTTCAAATCTTAACATCATTAATTTAAAAGTTTAAAAAATTTTGCATTTATCCAATGAAATCTTAAATTAAATAAGTCAGCTTTTAAAAATAAAAATAACATTATCTTATATAATTGCTGATGATGGAAGAATTTCCGACACATGTACAATAATTGATTTCTTAAAAAAGATTGAACACAATTATTTTTCATATATATATATATATATTAAAAAAATCAAATCAAAATAAATATACTAAATGCAAATCAAAATTCTTAACACTTCAAAAACAAATCCGTATCTATTTATTGCCACAACAAATTTATCGACAAAAAAACTGAAATTAACTAATTATAACCTTTCTAAATTTCAAAACATTTTATTAACATCATTATTTCCATTCTCAAATTACTTTCAAAAAACTCGGTATTTTCGATTTTCAAATTAAATCACTATCACGAAAATTATAAATTTTGAGAATTGAAGAAAGAAAACAAATCAAATTTTTCTTAAATTTTGCAAACTGAAAATCAAAAAAAAATCGTTTCTTCAATTTCATGATTTATATATCGCAATTCCAATTTTTTTTCGTCATTTATGAAACAATTTTGATAGAGAAATAACATAAAAAAATGGAATTTGTTTATTTAATTACAAATAAGCAATCAGAAGTGCATACGTTTAAATTACATCCACTTAAAAATCACTGTTTGTTCTAATGGCGATTTCTTCGAAACATTCTGAACCGTTGATGGGAAATCCGAGTGGATGGACGAGTTTGTTGACGTTCTTTATTCTGTCCCTGGCGTGGCTCGTCGGGTTCAGTTCACGCTTGTTTTCCGTTATTCGATTCGAAAGTATTATTCACGAGTTCGATCCGTGGTTCAATTATCGCGCCACTCATCACATGGTTGAGAATGGGTTCTACAATTTCGTTAATTGGTTCGATGAGCGCGCGTGGTACCCACTGGGGCGAATTGTAGGGGGCACCGTGTATCCGGGCCTGATGATCACTTCCGGTGAGACTTGTGCCGTTCATTGAGACTAGGGGTACTGTTCCGTGTCTGTCCATGGGATTATCGGGGATTTTTGGACGTTTAGAGATGTTCGGTTCTTTTTGGAAAATTGTTTCTGGGGAAATAAAACAATTAAAAAAATAAATTTTAATTTAAGAAATTAATTATCGAGATTTTTTTAAAAGTACTTATTTAATTATTTCTGGGAAAAATTATAATTTTTATCTATATAAATATGCATAAATTTATTTATTTATTTGGAAAAGAAAATAAAAAAAAATAATTTATTTTAAGAAATTAATTATCCGAATTTCTTAAAAGAATAATTATTTGATTATTTCTGGGTAAAAATTTTAATTTAAATATATATATATATATATATATTTAAATTTAACTATTTATTTACTTATAAAATACAATAAAAATAAAATAATAATTTTTTTAAAAATTGAGGAATATTTTTTCAAGTACTTATTTGATTTTTTGGGAAAAGCTTTAAATTTATCTATTTATTTAGAAAATAAAATAATTTGATTTTAATCAAATATTTATCGAGATATTTTTTTCAAATATTTATTTGATCATTTTTTGAAAAAAATTGACATTATATATACATATATAAATTGATGATTTTTATTAGTTTTATTTTATATTTCATTAAAAGCCAAATTAAAAAAAAATTAATTTTATTAAAATTATTATATAAAATATAAAAACGATTTGATAGTGTCGAAACCCTTTGAATAAAAATGTCAAAATCATTATAAAAGATCACAAAGCAATTTGAAACATTATTAAAACTGAATGGAAAGCCCCTCTATATATAAATTATCAGGATATTTCTATCGAATATTTATTTGATTAATTTCGTGAATAATTTTTATTTCTTACATCACGAATTTTTGTTGTTTTAATTTTTATTTGAAAAATAAAATAAAAATAGAAACAATTTATTTTAAGAATTTAATTCTCGGAAATTAAAAAAAAATCTTATGATTTTTTATTGGTTTTATGTGTGTAATAAATAAAGAAACAAGAAACATTTAAACAGCTCAAATGAAGATAATGTGCAAAAACGAATGTCCTACAAGCTTTGTAAGGTTAATTTTCCCTAGATTTACACTCTTAAACTGACGAGGACCGATAACCAAGTACACCCAAATAATTTAATATTTTTGAAAAAAACAAATAAGTATATATATAATTTTATTTCATTGATTTAATTAAATTTGATTTGATTGAATTTCAATCAATTAATAATTAATTATTTCATATATATATATATATATATATATATATATATATATATTTAAATGTCACAAGTGCGAAGCATTATACCTTGGAGAGACAAACGGTCATCTTCGAATTAGAATTGCTGAACATACTCAATGGAGTCGAAACAGTTCCATTCTTAATCATACATTGAATTGTAGGGATCGAGAAAATATAGGGGGTGATAAGGAATTTAGTGTTTTATGTAAAAATTTTGGGTACGACTGTTATACTGCCCCCACATATTATGTAATCTGTGAAGATTTATATATTCTTTAAGATTAATTATTTATTTAATTACTTTATTTAATAAATTAATAATAATTAATT
>MQRK01240067.1:1125-12199 GCA_001938485.1 Girardia tigrina | reverse complement strand
GTTATATAACATGAGTAATATATATATATATACTAAATTACAGAGATATATCTTAAATAATAGAAAAGATAGGGCTTTATTTAAAAAAGTGATAATTATATGACTCAGACTGTATTTATCTATAATGTCTTATACAATGATCAATGGACATTTAGATAAATCTGTAAATCATACATAGAGAGCATTTATTTTGTTTGATATCCCTTTTAATTGTTAAGAAAATGTACATTACTTTCCATCTTGACTGTATATTACACGAAAAATAAGAATATTATTTGGAAGAATTATGGGATAGATTTATTTTAATTAGATTTAATAGATTTAATTAATGGGATACCATTAATATTAACACTAATGAATATGTACAAAAATAAAAAAAACTGATCAAAATTATTCCTTCTTTTGTAAACAATATGGGTAACCCAACTCTTTATCCGGCCAAACTCAATGATATAGATTGAATGCATTAATATATTAATATGCTACTTATATCTACAAGTTCTATTTACGTATGGTACTTCAGTAACTAAAATGTCTTAATTATTATTTACAAAACCATATACAGGGGCGTCGTTAATGAAAAGCTACTTGAGTGTTACATCGCAAACATTTTTAGTGACAAGTGGTCATAGATTTGAATGTTTCAGTAAATTTGTATAAATATCAGATAATATGCTATAATTCTATGCTATTTTACATCAACTAATTCAAAGATGTTGCATTAGGTTAAAGATCAAAATTGATTAATTCGCATGTTGAATTTGTAACATTTTCTTTAGAATTTCTCTACTTTGTTTAGAATTAGAATAATCTATGTCGCTTGTCTACATAATTGTGTATATATAGATATATGGAACCTAGATTAAAAATTCAAATTTGTGCTAAACAAAATAGCCTACTCAGTCAAAATCCGACGTTCGATTTGAAATATGTAAAAAATTCGTCATTCAACTAATTTCAGGAAAACGGTTAAATATTATCGTAATAGAAAAAATGCTAATTGTAGCAAAATACATTCTTGATTAACAGAAAAACAACTCCATTGGAGAGTGTAAACTATTAAACCAAAAATCCTCATTTCAATTCACCCCCTATAAAACTTCAAGTGTTTCAATTTTATAAATTTACCTGTTCATGATCACAGTTATCTAAAGAGGCAATACAGTTACATATTTATATAATCAATATTTTATTACATATTCAAATATTTAATTATTTCTGTAATCCCATTTATTATAAATTAAAGGAAAGTGATACTTCATTTTGACACGTTCAAGTATCATTAATTGTTGATTTCACATTAGCGTTATAACGAATATTTTTTTTCTTACAACCTACATAATTATATATAAATAGTATTTCAAGAACAGTAATGATTGATAATTACGAAGTTCGGACCAATATTTAATCATCGATAATATTTATTTGAATACAAGGGGTATTAAATTAATACAATAACTCGTTAAAGTATCAAAAATAATGGAATAAATTAGTAATTATAATTCATAAAATGTTTAACATTCTCTACTATATCTGGTACCAAATCAACCGATACCATTATATGAATTGTTTTGTGTGCATTAAGTATCTCTATCTGAAGATGCTATGTACGTGTTTGTTCTTATGATAATGTAAGGATCTTTTATATATGGAATTGTAATCCATGGCAATAAAAACGGAATACAAGTTATATGTTTGATATGTCATTAAGAATAAGTTTTTGAAATTGAATGAAAAACAGCAGCCAACAAAATTAAAATCAGTTGATAGATGCAAATTGATATTTTTTTGTGAAAATATAACGTGACAACGATTTAAGACATATACAAAAATGTTAACTAAACAGAGACTTAAGATGATCGAAATGGGTGCTGAATAAATTCTATTAACATTCTTTAACTAAAGCTTACTTAACGATACACCATTTATAACAAATATAACTACAACAAATCTAGACTTATTTTATTTTTAAAAATTTTGTGATTTTTGTTTACAAATTATTGTTCCATGTTTATTTTAAGTTTATATTTTCAAAAATTCATTATTATTTCAAACTTTTCAATGAAATTGATATTGTGATTTATTCAGTACCTGGATACATTAGTCGATCTGTGGCAGGTAGTTATGATAATGAGGGTATTGCCATTTTTGCACTAATGTTCACTTACTATCTGTGGATCAAAGCCGTTAAAACCGGTACCATTATGTGGAGTGTTTTGTGCGCATTAAGTTATCTTTACATGGTTTCTGCCTGGGGAGGCTACGTTTTCATAATCAATCTCATTCCATTGCATGTGTTTGTTCTTATGATCATGCAAAGATATAGTTCGAGAATCTATGTTTCTTACACCACATTTTATATTCTTGGCTTCTTATTTTCCATGCAAATTCCATTTGTCGGTTTTCAACCGATCAAGACCAGTGAACACATGGCGTCTGCCGGTGTTTTCGTTCTTTTACAAGTGAGTTTTTTTCTGTTATTTCTCATTTTTTTCTTACCTTTTTGTCTTATAAATATCTTATTTTTATTTATTTTCCAATTTTTTATAGGCGTATGCGTTTCTTCGTTATCTTCAGACGAAAATCAGCCAAAATCAGTTCAGAAATTTTTTCCTATTCACTGTAACGTTTAGTGCAGGATTCGTTTTTTTCACTGTTATCGTTCTGACTTATCTTGGTGTTATCGCTCCATGGAGCGGACGTTTTTATTCATTGTGGGATACTGGCTATGCCAAAATACATATTCCTATAATCGCCAGTGTCTCTGAACACCAACCTACAACCTGGGTCTCGTTCTTCTTTGATCTTCATATGTTGGCTTGTGTGTTCCCAGCTGGCGTTTGGTTATGTATCAAGCAAGTGAATGACGAACGGGTTTTCATTATTCTTTATGCAATCAGCGCCTCATATTTTGCGGGAGTTATGGTTCGATTAATGTTGATTCTTACTCCGGTTGTGTGCGTCTTGGCCGCTGTAGTTTTTAATCGATTGTTTGAAGTATATCTCAAGGAAGATCAGATTCAATCGACATCGACATCAAATATTAATGTTGACTCATCATTAGGCGTATCATCATTGAATAATTCATCGACAACACTACCCGTGACCATATCACCAAACACCACAAACGCTGCTCCAACGAAAGATAAAAAATACTATGATAAAGCTCCTAAACCGAAGAAAAACAATCCCCAAATGAGTGGAGCTAGTGGCGATAAATCCAAGTCATCTTCTCTATCAGCAAATAGCGACACAAATTTATCTAACGACACATCAAGTGAACCTAGTGGCGCTTTCAGCGATGAGTTCATGGGAATCAATATTAAAACAATAGCAATTCTTGTCCTAATCATAGTCATGTTTCTTTTCGTTGTTCATTGCACCTGGGTAACATCGAATGCGTATTCCAGCCCATCTATTGTACTGGCTACTTACAATTCCGACGGTTCTCGTAACATTCTCGATGATTTCCGTGAAGCATATTATTGGCTCAGTCAAAACACTCACGACGATGCCCGAATCATGTCCTGGTGGGATTACGGTTACCAAATTGCCGGGATGGGCAATCGAACGACGTTGGTCGATAATAACACGTGGAATAACTCTCACATCGCTCTGGTCGGCAAAGCAATGGCATCAAATGAATCGGCTGCGTATGGAATCATGAGAGATCTCGATGTCGATTATGTACTTGTCATTTTCGGAGGAGTAATTGGTTACTCCGGTGATGATATCAATAAGTTCCTATGGATGGTGAGAATCGCCGAAGGTGAACATCCAAAAGACATTAAGGAAAGCGATTACTTCACACCGAATGGGGAATATCGAGTCGATAGTGCCGCTTCGCAAATAATGCTCAACTCGATGATGTATAAAATGAGTTATTATCGATTCGGCGATTTACAACTCGATTTCCGAACACCTCCCGGATTCGATAGGACGAGAAACGTTGAGATCGGTCGAAAGCACTTTACTCTGGAACACATAGAAGAGGCTTATACCACAGAGCATTGGTTGGTGAGGATTTACAAAGTGAAGAAACCGTCCAATCGAGTGGGACTGGAAAAGAACAGGAAAAGGATTCCTGTTTACAATTCGCGCAAAACTGTGAGCAACAAACTCGGGGTCATTAAATCAAAACCAGTGATCGTCAAGGGGAAACTGTCTTCGAAGGTGTAATTTTTGAGAAAGAGAAATTCAAAAAGAAGCTCGAGACAGAGAGAGTGTGATCGTTGTGAATTGTTTAATCAAAATGTTGTATTTCTCTTTTATTCATCGATTTTTTTTGCCGTAAATGTGTGAAAATGTGTGTCGCTCTATGACGCCCAATATCAAATGTCGATGAAATAATTCCGCTTTTATTTTGTCTTGAATTAATTCTCTGTAATTATATTTTAATTATATATTATCATTATTATAATCATTTCTATTATACATATAGTTATGTTCATATTTATTATTGATTACCACTGTTAATTGATTATTGAGATGTTTGTAATTCAATGGATTTTGGTTTCTTCTCCCTATTCAATTGGAACATACAAATGACAAATGATAATAAATGCCAATAGTGTCACCTGTGTCGAAAGATCGCATAGTAAATAATAATCATTTGTGCATTTATTGCCGTAGGAAATTAAAAATCTCTATTTTGTGTGTTTGTGTCAATTAATAATTATTGCCGTTATTATTTCTTTTATTTGCGAAATTTGATAATAAAAAATTAATTGAAAAATATATTTCTTTATGAAAAACAATAGGGTACAGTTTTATTATTAATGGAAAAATAAACTTTGAAAAATAGCGTTTCGTGTTTTGAATTGTTTGTCGTGAATAATTTCGTTTGAGAATGTAAATCTATCGTTAATTTGGCGGTGTGACTGGAAATGGAATCGGGTACCATTTGATTATTTGGTATTTCCAGGGCATCACTCGTTTTCACTCACCCAAATTTGTTTTCATAACAACTTCTATTCTACACTCTTGCAGAATGGTCGTTCCACAAAAAATATTCAACGTGGTTTGTTAAATATCCATGGTAATTTCCTACTAAGTATTATTGAAAAAACTTAATTTGTACAGCAATCGAATTTTAATAATTTCGATTTTATGGAAGAAAAATTGGAACTGGAAAATGTTTAATGTAAACGGTTCTGATGAATATTATGAAAAATAGTAGTTTTGCACCATGTACTAATTTATTTGTGTTAAAATTTTTTTTTAATTTTAATGAACATCTGAAAATTCTACATTTTAAAGACTACCTGAGTGGTATCCCATTTCGGATTCTATTTGTTATCTAGAATCACGACTTTGGCGCAAAGAAGGGTTGAGAGTATAGGGCCATCCATTTATTACATACGCAAAAAAGTTAATATTTTAACCTCCCTCCATTGCACCCTGTACATTTTGAACTACCATAAGCGCATACAAATTGAGTCTCGAACCACCATTTTTATACAATGTTCTAAATTTCTTCCAACAAACACTGTATCATAACAAATGCTGGCTGTGTTCATTATATGCAAAATCCTCTATATTATTAGAGTAAAGTGAAAAGGAACAGAACAACAACAATATGCGTCAGGGAATCTTACAATTCCAACTCTATATTTTTACACCAACATTTAATTCTTTATTAGATTTTATATTCCACTTTTGTTGATAGAATGATGGCGTGTTCACAGAGCAGAAAAATAAAAAGATGTTTTTAAGAAAACCGTTGCATGTTTACATATTTAATAATTACCCACTCCCATTATCATACGCATCCATACGCAAAATCTTTTAAATTTACACACCCCCCTCCCCCTTCAGTGCGTACATAATATATGGATGGTCACATTCATCAAAAGATATGTTGCCGATTCTTTAATGTTTTTTCTTATTTATTAACGAATTCCATGAATATTTCATTACTTCAGTTACAGATCTCTACAGTATCATGTATGCTCTCTAATTGTTCACAAAAATATGATATAGCAAACACCATAACAGAAAAAAAGATGAATATTTGCTTAAAAGCGTCAGTATATGATGTTCCAGTGACTATCTGTAACACCGGTGTGAGTGACTAAGGAGTTATCCCGAGAGAAGTATTAGTATTCAAACAGGAAAACACAAAATATAGGGGGATATTTGCCTATGTCTTTCCTCATTGCTAAAGCCCACGATTTACTTCGGCCCGCCAAATTTATGGTTTTGAGAAAAATAAACGCCACGCCGCGAAATTAGCCCGCCAGCCCTTAAAATATTAATGTATTTTAATAATTTTTTTTCAGTGCTGGTAGGCTATTTCGCAGCAGTAATTATAAAATACATTACATCAACACCAGTGATCACAAGATGGAATTCTTGGTTTGAGGCTATGCTGTTTATTTGGAGAATTATATTTCATTCTTTGCCACTTAAATCGAACATAGTGGAGCAAGAGTTTAATTAAAGGAACTATCAACGTTGCTACAAAATACTAAAAATCTTCAGAAGCTCAGAGCTCAACTTGATTTTTTATATATTCACTGCCAGCCAATTAGGAATACCTTGACCTCCTTTGAAACATAATCGTGGCTATCGATGTGTACACAAAGTGTCTCACTTATTGTCATATCTGAAATCGTTCAAATCCCAAATTGCAACCAACAGATGTGAAAATGTAAAGCACAATGCTGCTGCTAAACTTGAAGAATATATTGAGGGAACTAAACAACCGGCAATAGACCTATTCAGAACTGTCAGAATATTGACCCCTGAAAACTAGCTCTTTTGTCGAAGAATTTTTCTGATCATGCACAATCGGTACCGATAATAATGGCTGCGGCACATGAATGTTAAGCTTATTTGAATATACCATTTCGTGAAGTACTTCAAGCTGATGTATAATACATTTTGGAGTGCGTTTCAGGACAGATTGCCTTATTTAGCAGCACTTGCTAAACATTACATTGCATTGCCAATCTCATCTATTGATTTGGCACGTTCCTCCTCAAAATATATATTGGTACTGTCATCATTGTGATATTTTCTATCATAAGAAAATCTGCACACATATAATGCAGTTTTTTAAAAAATAAATACAATTTGAATATTTTGATATACTTCTTTGAATATTTAATGAGATTAACTAATGAATAAAAATGAGAATAGAAAAAAGAATATAAATATGTTTTACTTGTATTAGTATTTGGTTGTATAAGTTTCCAGGACGGCACACAACATACCGAGGAATTAATCGTTGCTTGCTGTTGTATACCACGAAATTTTTCATTTCTTGAAGCAGTAAATCAAAGGTCTTATTCATTGCACGAAAAGTTGTTCTATATCTAATTATCTACTAAATTTCGTAACTAGGGTTATTGATAGATCATTCTTAACAGGCAAGCCGAAGAATGCCCGTGTACTGAAAGCTCGTATTTGTATAATATCAGGTAGAAATCATAATATGAGTCTTTGATTTAGTATTCTTTGTACATTACATCTTATGTGCTCTTGCATACAATTGGAGTAGGCTGATTTAAATAACGTGTGCATTTTTATTGTAATAAACATATAACTATATGTTGTATTCCTTACTGGTGTATTTCTCAATTCTAAAAGTTAATGTAGAAAAATCGGATTTTTTAATGATAATTTAGCCTAAATTGTAGGAAACATGATGAAAAAATTAAAACGAATTTATATTCATACGGACTTTTAGGTTAATTTAATTATTTATTTTTTAAAAAAATGCCAAAAATATTAGGTTGGGGAATAAGTTCGTTGCGTTTTTACCGAAGACTTTTATTTAAACAAAAACAATAATTATATCAATAAGTTTATGAAGAATACCAATAATATTTTTATTTATACAACCCGTTTCATTGTTCTCTGAACAATCTTTGTCAAAGCTTTTATAAGATTACATCCGTCTAATTAATTAATGACTTTAATCTTATAATCTGAGGAAATGGAATATTAAATAAAATGTTAAAATATTTATATTATTAATTATTATAATACTAATTATTTAAAACATTGATTTAATTTATTTATTTAAAAATTGTAAATAAAATTAATTAACTTATTTAAAATTTTTCAATTATTTAAATATTACATATTTTCAGATAATAAGAATTAAAATATTAATCAGCAAACTGGGTGGGAGAGACGTAATTCCAAATCAACAGACAGTATTCAAACACAAAACATCAAACATTTAAAATATTCCTCACAAAGTTAATTAATTAAATATTTGCAAAGAGGAGCAGGTGTCGAAAATGTTGATATTTGCCTTCTGGGTATTCCATTCCTAAGCCTAAAAACTAATAAAAAATGAAATAACTCAAAAATACAATTAAAATAGTTTTGTAGAGCAGAAAGAGTTCTATCAAATGAATACTTACTGTTTTACGATAAATTCTGAACGACAACGTTCATAAAATTAAAGCGGAGGTCATTAAATTAATGCAAAAATCGATCATTTATAATTCAGGATAAAATAGGTGTATTTTATGAAAAGAAAGAGAGAATTCGTTCAAGTACATTTCAATGCAGAAAAAAGATAGAAAAATTTGGATCTGCCAATTGTGATTCATTGAATTTATGACTGAAAATTGACGATAAAAAACTTCATTTTTTAGTAAATTTGTAAAAAGTTAATGTATAAAAAGACATTTATTTTATTCTAGAAAATATTTTTTATAAAAGTTATGATGATTGAATGTAAAAAAAGGAATTTTTGTTTAAATGAAGAAAAGGTGTTTAAAAAAGAAAAGAAAATTCTCAATTCAAAATAATAAATATAATTTCACAATAATAATATATAATGCAATCCTATAATGCAAGTTAAATAAATGTTGATATACACAAGTGGAATAATATTTGTAAAAGTCAATTAATTTTAACTAATTTGATTATTTATATATTGAATATTATTGAAGATTTAAAAATATAAATAATTCTGAAAATAAAATAATTCTTAAATAATTCTGAATAAATGTTTGTTATTCTTGGTATTCTTATCAATCTGATTTTGCAGCTAATATTGAACTAAAATTCTCACATCAGTATCGATTTTCGAGAGTAATAAGGTTCATGTTTTGTAATCGACGATTATTCTAAACAATATTACTTCTTAGATAACACTAGGAATAAACTTTAAAATACTGTTGATTACTTAAGAACATATACTAGGGAACATATAAATACAAAACTTCACTATTTATTTTTTTGTGATTCTCTTACAAATGAAGTCTTCTTTAACCTCTTACCGATTTAAGAGACGCCATTTATAGAACATTTTATTAATCTAAATCAGCAAATTTATATTAAATATCGATTGTTTACTGAATAATACGTAGAACAAGTGTTAATTTCTAGGCCACTTACACAATTTATATGAGTGGTATAAATTTGTGAAGTGCAGTCTAGCGAATCTAGTTTTTAATGAACAATACAACTCTTAAAAAACTTCACAAGAAATTAATTAATGCAACTTTACTTAATCGTTTGAGAAATGGAAAACAAAAAATGATTTATTCATTTGTAGATTTATAAATAGTTTAATATTCATTTTTTTATATATCGTAATGTGAGCCGACATTTTTTTAGCGCAATTTCCATACTGACAATTGCGATTATTAATTGGTTATTTCTGTGTGGATGGATGGATGGATGTGTGTCCGCAGCTTTAAGTCGTATCTCCTCCTCAACGAAGCAATATTGGGCTAGTTCCAAAAGCAAATATGTTAACAAGTTCGGAGGATGATTGTGGGCCAAAAAAATTCCCGGATTTCCTTCCTGGATTTCCCGGAAAAGCCAAAAAACCTCGAAAAAATGCAGTTTTTGGCATATATCTCGGCAACCAGACCACTTAGCGACTTGAAACATTTACCAATCGATTCCTGCAATAATTTAGAACAATATTGCCGAAGAAAGTTTTCAAAAATATCCTTTCGTTCGGTCACAAAAAAATAATCATAGTCAAATACTGATATAAACGTTTTAATATTTGGGCACCGAATAACATAAGGAAATTGCGCTTAAATTGTCACTAGACTTTTTATTAACTTGTCTATATTAACACAAACATTAATAATTTTTCAACCCAGTACATTCAGTTTAATAATTATTGAAAGAGAAAAAATGGAATTGTTCAATTTTAGATATTTAGCTCCTTAAATTAATAGACGAAAATATTCTCGGTATCCTTGATAAGATAATTGCCGGAAATGTTTTTTAAGTGTCGGTATGCTATAACATGTACATGAAGCAGAAGAACGAAAATCTGCCACTAAAATTTCATTCTTTATTTTACATTTCTATAATTCTAGTCTGTTACAAATAAAAAGACTAACTGATTTCCCGAAAAATATATTTATTTGAGAATTTCAATTTTTACACTCCACACTTTTTCTTCATACATTAAAACACCAATCGTCATACTTATTCTTCGTTATCACTGGGGCCATTTTTATTTCGCGACACAAAAACACATTTTTCGCGATTTTGTCTCTCTGAAAATATATTTAGAGATACCAATTATTATACCTTTACAACTACGATTTTAACACTGGAAAAGTTTTATTGAAATTTCATTTTAAAATAATTTGACACTTAAAATTATAATCATGCAAAAAGAAATCAAAAGCGTTTCATGTATTAAAAGAAAAGAAATTGTCAATCAAAACAAATTGTTGCGGTTGAAAACCTATTTACACATACATGCAGTATAAAAGAAAAGGAGAACAAACGTTATTATAATATATTTTGTGAGGAATATTTTAATTTGTTTGAATGTGTAAATGTATGGATGCTGTATGTTGATTTAAGTACGTTGAATTTAGAATGGTAATTCTCCCACCCAGATGGAAATTGGTATTTTTAATTTAAATTTAAAGTGATTGACTATTCAAACACAATTAAAATTAAGTTTAATATTTTTTAGTAAAATTTAAATTAAATGCATTTTTAATAATTTAATAAGGAATTTAAAAAATAATGGCAATTTATATTCATTATTAAAAAGTGAACGCCATTTTTCACAATTTATTTTCGTAATTAATTTCGGCGGATTGCCCGCCATCTTCAGACTAAATTA
>MQRK01240063.1:0-13066 GCA_001938485.1 Girardia tigrina | reverse complement strand
TTTTGTCTCATATTTTCTCTATCTGTTTTCTTATCCTTGAACCATTGTGATCGAGTTTTCTGTTTTTATTATTTAAAAAAAATTACGTCTGGCAATATGCCTGATCATTTCTTTTTTTAGACTAGCTTGTATAAATTATCGTATAGTTCGAAACTATACTTCAATTGTTTTTTGTATTATGGTGGTAGGGTCTAGAGAATACAAGCTCTATGCGTCTAGAACCTAGCATTTTATTATCTATCGTTGCATCAAAACTCATCACACAATCAACGTTATTCTCTTTTGTTGCTACAAACCTTATTATCCATTTGAGCAACATAGTTTTTACTAATGTTTCCTCGTCCTGTAACTCTATTTCTGTCAAGTTTACATATTAAATAAAATGATCCATCATTCCTAAAATATATCTTGCTCTATTTATAATCTCTTATAATGGTCTACAAATATCTGTTTTTTCCTATATCGATATTTTCTCAAACATTTTTGTTCATATTTTCTGTTTCCTCATCTATTTTGATAGTCATCATCTTCGTCTGTTGACACTCTATACATGTGTTTGCTACCTCTTTTATTGTTTCCTTTCTTCCTTCACGTCAGCTCCTATGTGACATGACAGTTTACGTATTTTTATTATCACGCTTCCCTCTGGGTATCCACTCTTTTTTACTCTCTCTGGCTTGGCTTCTCGTTGTTACTGCTAATAGCTTGGGCTTAATTTTACCTTTCTTTACTACTTCATGTTTCATTAAACATTATGAACACGTCATGAATTTCGTCTGGATAAAATATCTGCGTTACAATGTTATTTTCCATTTCTATTTTCTATACCAAGACCACGTTTGAAATTATATTGGTAGATGCTTCTTTGTATGCAGCATGAACATTATTATTAGCATATCAGTAATCTATCTAACTTAGAAAAGTCAAATTTCTGAGTTTCTAATATTAACTCTCAAATGCATGATTTTTCCTTTTTAAATACAATAACAGTATTTGAAGTTGTTGCGCCAAACTGTCAAATTTTGACAATTAAAAAAAAAGTGAACTGCCATTTCATGAAAGTTTGCGTTCAAAAACTAAGATAGATATTTTTAGCACCTACTAAAAGTAAAAAATACTGTGTTTGAAAGACCGTTTAGACATTATGCAAGGAAGAAAACACTGATGTACATATACATCATCATGCATTTAAAGGTTAATAATCTATCTTAAATATGTCCTGAATCAGATAGTAAAATAAAATTGCTGAAAATGTTAATTAAAAATCTTTCTGTTATGTGTAGACTTGAAAAAGGATTTTTGGGCCCTGGAAAAATAACATTTGTACACCAAATGCGTGTTTTATATTATTCAACGTCAGAAAGTTAACTTTTACTTGTTTATCTACAGAAAGTAGATTATATGTAATAATAAGAATTAAATGGTCGAATTATGTATGTCAATGGTAACACTTATAATCTTACCCCATGCTATCTCAACTAGTTGTAGTAAGATCATCTCCTCAAGTAAGACATTCTGGAAGATCTAACACATGTTTAATATGTTTGTTCAATATTTACGTAAAATATCTATCCGTTTAAAATATATATGGTTTTTGTTATGATTTTTTATATTATTAGTTACTCTCGCATATTAATGAATTTAATTATTTTCTAGTATTTATTAAAGTACCGGAAGAGCATGAAAAGCAGCTGAAACAGATAGAAGATCAAATTGGTTATAATTATTTAATTATTTCATTATCCGTATAATCCAAATAGGTTTTTGGGAGGGCAAAATAAAATATTCTTTGATTTAAAAATTACTCTTTTTAAAGTTTTTTAATATTCGACGTATTATTTTAAAATGATTTCATCATATTTGCTTTTAATTTTAATTACACATTTGTCCGAGCATTATATTTTATTTAAAAAATGAATGATAATATTATATTCTAAACATTTTATTTATTAAACCTTTTTAGTTTTTGTATTACAAGAAATTGTGAGAAAAATAAATCAGTTACAATGCTAAAATTTATAACTATTCTGTTTATAGAAAATTTAGTGGTTTAAGTTTTGGATGATGATGGTCCAAGAAACGTTTTCCAGCAGACGGATGATTAACAACATCAATATGATTTTTTAAACATTTATTAACATCACAAACAGAATTGTCATGATAACAATTATTCAAACCGCTTTTGCTATTCGACATTTTTTCTTGATTAATATATTTTCTGAATTCATATCAATTTTACAAAAAATGAAAAATATTTATAAATAATTATTACTTAAAAAGGATTCTAATTAGTTAAAATTAAATCTTAACTTTTTTTTAAAAAGTTCGGATTAAATTAATATATTAAAATTTTAAATTACATTAAAAATTAAATATTACATTCTAAAATTATTTTAAATCTTTTTAATTTAAAATTAAATAAAATTATTTTTAATTAGTAAGAAAAAAAGAAAATACCAATCATCCATCTGGGTAGAAGAAACACAATCCGAATTCACATACAACATGCACAGTATAAAACAACGAGCAATTCAAAACATTCCTCACATCTCCCTCGATTTAAATGGCTTTAAATCATCTACGCGCTGTAACTCGTAACTCCTTCCGTGATTTCTTTCAACTCAATTGCCGGACCCATGTAACGGTCATCTTCTTTTGATACATTTTCTTTTTTTATCAACACTCTGTCTCCAACTTCAAAAACTCTTTTTGTCTCCACATTTTGTTCGACATTAACTTGGTTTCCGTTAGTTTCTTTATTGTTCTTCCACAAATGTCTTAATAATCTCACAAATATTATTTCAGCCGGTGAAACACCTGTCGTAGTTTAAACTGTACTATTCAACATAAATTCCATTTCCGACAAAACTTCGATCCAATCTCTGTGATCTCTGTCCTTCATTCTAATATTTATAGCATCTCTGATTGTTCGAAATTGTCTTTCCACTATCCCATTTGTATTATGATGATATGGACTTGAATAGATTATCTCGACTTTGAACCTTTTAACTGTATCTTTGAACAAAGCCGATTCAAATGTTTTCCCTCTATCAACATGGATTTCTTTTGGAGGTCCAAATTTCCATATCTATCTGTCCAATATCACTCTACGAACTGTTTTTTCATCTTGACTAGCAACTGCATTCAGGCTAATACATCTACTGAATTGGTCTACTATTGCAAGTACGTATTGATATCCGTTTATGTTTCTTTTGAATTGTCCACAGAAGTCCATGCATATTTTCTGGAAAGGTTCATCTACCGACAATTTTATATGTTTTTCTTTCGTTTATGCTGTTAATGTCTTTCTTTTTTGACAATTTAAACAACTTTGGACAATTTCTTTAATAAAATTGGTCATAATTTTCATGTCGAAATCTTCTAGAAGATAGTTATAGACTTTTTACTACCAGCGTGACACAAAAGTTTGTGCATCTATTCAATAAAATCTGTTCGTTTTATCTTTGGGATCCAGTATTTATTATTCTGAGTTTCCAAGTTTCTTTAGTGTCCATTTCCTCGTTTTCCTTTTCTGATATATTCAATAATTTGTTTTATTTCTTCATTATTCTTTTGCCATTTGAAACCCTTCGTTCAATGCAAGAATTCTCATCTAAATTTTTCCTTTCTTGGCTTCATGCATTGTCTGACACTGGCTTCACCGTTCGCAAGAATTTCTAGACATCGCATCAGCATTTGAATGTTTCTCACCTTTTTGATATTCAATTTTCATGTCAAGACCACTCAGAAAATTTATTCATATTTGAAACTGTGGTGTAATAGAGTTTTTCGTAGTCATCATAAAAGTGATAGATTTATGATCGGTTTGTGAAAAAAATCTTTTCCCATACAAAAATTGTTTGAAATTGGACGTGAAATAATAAATAGCTAGTAGTTTAGTCCTTGTATCAAAATTCATGTTTATTATTTATGGGAACCGTATGCAATTACTCTCTCTCTCTTCCACATATGTTTTTCTGTGATAGCACCGGTTTTATTGTATCAAAACTTGCATCTGTATCGAGTATCAAGTCTTTGGTAAAATCAGGGTATGCCATAATTGGTGTCTTAATCATTCTTTCTTTTAAATTTTTTAAAGCTTCATTAAATTTTTCAGTCCTAATCAGTTTTTTATCTTTGCTCTTACCACATAAGCCTTCCAAAACTTTTGCATGTCTCGCGTAATCCTTTATAAACTTCCTCTAGTAGTTCGTCAAACCTCAAAAGCTTCCTAAATGTTTGATACATGATGGGTTTTGAAATTTTGAAATCAATCTTTGTTTATCTGTCCAAATACCTTCTTTACTTATGACATATCCTAAATATTTAGTTTTTTCTACCAGGAATTGTCATATCTCTGGATTTATTCTCAAACCGGATTCTTTAATTTTCTCAAATGCATTATTTATTCTTTGAAGATGTTGTTGTGGAAACCGTGCCTCAACTCCACAAACCCCATGAATTATAGACACTCGATTCATTTTAAATTTGATGTTATCGATAAATTCGATTTTTTTAAATCGATTTCGATCAATCTTTTTTCGCTGTTTTCATAAAAATTATAGGTGCAATTAGACAAATTCGTATCGGCTTCACAATCGGAATCTATTATTTGTGCCAACAAAAAGTCGAAAATCAAGAGTCATCCTCTTAAAACAATATTGACCCTTCTACGTTTTAAACGCTGTTTTAATCTTTGATTTTTCTTCTAATTCAACCTGATAATATGCATTTACCAGATCGATCGTACTAAAATATTTAGCTCCGATTCAACGTGTTTAACATATCATCCACATTTGGCATGGGAAATGCCGGTTTTATCGTAATTTTATTCAACTGTCTAAAATCGACACATACTCGGATGTCTTGTTTCTTTTTTCCCTACACACACCAGAGGATAGTTCCATGGAGAACTACAGTTTTCAATTATACTGTTTTCCTTGAAATTTTTAATGAAATCATCTAGGTTCTCTTCAAAATGTTGTGGCAGTCGATAAGGCTTCTCTAAGACTGATTCTCCACGAGTTTCTTTCTTGTGTTTAGTCAATGAAGTTTTCCTAACATCCCACTTGTCAGCCATGAATATTGATTTTTATTCTGTTATTAGTTTCATTAGATGGTTGTCAACTTTGGCGCTATGTATTTCTTTAATTATCTTTAGTCTGTCTTCATTCGTAGAACTATCTATAATCACCCATATCTCAGCTAAATCTATAGTTTTCTTCTTTAGTTTTATTCAAAATTTGTCTAAAAAGTCAACTCGAGCTATCATTTCTGGATTGAATTCTTTGACTATACAAAAATCTATAATTTTTTGTACTTCTTTAATTATTACATTTAATTTAACAATTCCATAATTTATAAGTTCCGAATCATTTGCACAATGAATGCGTTTACTCGTCTTTGTATCTGAACATATTTCATACCCTTAAGTATATCTGCTTTAACAACATTTACTTTTGCACTGGTATTCAAAAGGCATTCAACATTCATATTTTTTATATAAAACCCAATACTTTGTTTTCCATTCAATTTGTCATGTCTAATATTGAGCTTTGATATTTTCAACATTTCTTCCTTTTTCAACTTTTTTGTTTTTATCTTTATCTCTTTATCAAAACTGTCTGTGTCAAATTCTTCTTTCCAGCAATCTAACTCGAAAATATTGAGAGGGTTATCTTCTAACACACAAGGAAATTTACACGAAGGAAATTTATACTAATGGAAATATATACGACTAAAAGAGGGACATTTATAAGAACGGTTCATAACATTAAATTCTAAATTGGCTTATTTATTAGTTTTAATGATTAATATACATCTAAATTTTGACTGGTTGCAGTAAATAGGCTGCGTATTTTAAACTTGTTTCCAAAGCATTTTTTAACAGAAGTTATTGTAGCTATTAAAAATATTTTAAAAATTTCGAATCAAATCATAATATAAAAACATAATTTGTATTATAAGATCAAAATAAATTTTTATTTTTATAAATTACCATTTGTATAAATTCTTGTACGTATAATTTTCCATTCGTATAAATTTCCTTTGCATAATTGCTTTTGTATAAATGTCCAAGATTCGAACCTCATTTTCTTTTTAAAGTGTTTACTACAAATGTAATTGGTTAAAATAAAATTAATAATAATCATTTAAAAATAATAATTTGATTTAATAATTTTCAATTTTAAAAATGAAATTAATTAAATCATTTAAATTTTACAATAATAATAAATTAAAAATTTTAATATTAAATCTAAATTTGAATAAATTAGTTTCAGATAATAAGAATTAAAATATTAATCATTCATCAGAGTAGGAGAGACACAATTCCAAACCAATGTACAACATTTAAACACAAAACAGCAACATTCCAAATATTCCTCAGAATACTGATGATTATTCATTAAACAAATGAGTTATGGTGACCCGACAATTGCGCTAACCGACAAAAGCGCGCGCGACAAATGCGCTAAAAGGGGATTGCAAAACTTTTTTTAATTACTTAATATTAATATTACTTAATATTACAAAATTTATCCATTCATTCAAAAAAATATCTATAAATTTTTACTTAATATCACAAAATTTATCTATAAATTTATAAAAAATATCTATAAATTTTTGAATAAATCTATTAAGTTTATAATTCAAAAATATAAATGTTCAATCACATGTACCAGTGTTTTGATAGATTTTGAATGAGCATGTATGGATGCATTGTCTTTTGTTTTGATCCTCTGTTTCCTATCAGATTGTGGAATATGCGAGAACGTGCTGCTAAAGGTTTGCCTCGAACTAATAATTCAGTTGAGTGTTGGCATAATGCATTTCAGTCATCTGTTGCTTGTCATCATCCTACAATTTACACATTGATCGATCATTTCCGTCGTGAAAAAGACTTGACAGAGCAAACAATAAGTCTTATATTTAGTTGAATTCCTACTCAAACAGCCAGCAAATCTGTGTACGTACAATTATCCAAACGTCTTACTGCAATTATTCCTACTTATAATGGACGTGATTTTAAGGAGTATTTACACGCAGTAGTTCTTAAAATTGACATTTAGATTGTCTCTTTTAGATAATTGTTTAATTGATAATAAATTTGTGTTTTTTAATCTATTGTTCAATATATTAAATTAATATTGACATTAATTATTTCTAATATATTTTAAATAAATCATTACGATAAAATCCATTACTTATAATTTGACAATGACTCAAAATATCTTTAGCAAAACGTAAATAATAATATAAAATTTTTAAAAAATCTATTAATTTTATAATTCCAAAATATCTTAAATATTAAGTAATTGAAAAAAGTTTTGCAATCCCCTTTTACCGCATTTGTCGGGAAACCATAAGTAATATATTTTTGATAAGTTTTTTTTTAAATGCTAAGTTATTTACTTAAATGCTACTTGTTTTTTAAATTGATAGTTTAAAAGAAATTTATTTATAAAAGTTAATTAAAATTATCGATGAGATTCGATGGTCGACTTTTGATGATTTTAAAGTAAAGACTTTTACTGTTTGGTTTGTAATTCTTCTAGCAGAATAAAATGGGTCAATCAAGGAAGACACGAAGGCGTGGAACACAGAGGAAAATTTCCAGATTGAAATAAATCGTTTCTAAAAAAGAATTATAGTTTCCTTTTGTTTTGAATTTTTGTTTTTTATCGATTTATCTTGTTTTTTACGCTTTCGACTAGAATCGTTGATTTAATCATTTGAGCTTTAAAAACTTATTATTATCTAAATAAAATAAAACTTTATCTTTTTCTAAAAATACTTAACGAAACGGCAAATACTTTTCTGAATAAATGTTGTTCTTTCGTACAAAACAGGGGTGGGAAAACGGTCGACCGCGAGCTGTTTGATAGTAAATCGTAGACGTTTTTCAGGATAAATTTAATAACTTAATCAATTTTCTATATTTAGAAAATCAGATTAAACTTACTTGTCAATGCAACATCGAAAAGTTTGTTCTAAAATATACAATATTACTTCAGAATTTGAGAGACGATTTTCAAATCTTAGACGTTTTCAAACTATTTTTGAATTTATTTTTTTTTCATGTGGAGAATATAATATCGAGGATATGTCATCCAATGTAACTCATATTTTCCAATTAAATTTATCAGACGAAGAGTCGGAAGTTTTAACAAAAAAACAGATAAAATTTTGAAATCACGTGCAAATGAAATGTTTTTGGAAGTTTTTACCAGATGAAAAAACATACATTATGGAGATCAGTAGCATCAAGAATATTTACATGCTTTGGTTCCGCTTATTTATGCGAATAGCATTTTTGCAAATGAAAATAATCAAATTGCACAATTACTTTTATTTCACAAATTTGACTGATAATCACTTGATGGCATCTATCAGACTGTGTATCAGTGAATGAAAACCTAACTTTACAAGACTGCGATGAAATGTAATGCATCCCAAATTAATTACACCTTGTAAAATAATTATGTAATTGTAAACATACTGTGTTATGTTTTCTTATTTCTGAAAGAGTTGATCGCAGTTAAATATTAAAACTTTTAGTCGATCATACAAAGTTTAAATGTGCCCACCTCTGGTATAAAAAATGATTTTAATTTGCATAAAATAACGAGTATTAATTTTCGTACAACTCAATATTCATTATATTATGACTTATCGGTTTTTGAAATAGAATCCAAGATTTTTTTATCCTTTATCGTTACGAAATTTACTTTTTAAATTTATTTTGATTTTTGAATAACAATATAAATTAATTATTTGATTTTAATTTATTTATTTTAGTAATTAATTAAATAATTATTATTTTAGTTGAAACAAAGAAAAAGGCTAAGGAAAGTAAGTTTTATTGTCGTTTTGTCTTGGAAGAATATTAATTAAACACTAAAAATCTCATAAAATATTTCATCTTGTTGAAATAATACCTTTTAATAATTGTTGGCATAATTTGTTTTAATCATCGTAATGAATTAAAAAATTTAAACAATTTCGAAACAACTTGAAGCTATTGTAAAATCGTAAAGATATTTGGTCGAGAAAATTCGAATGATTGATCGAACCAAGGCATAATTTGCGAATTAAATTAATCAACTGTTAAAATTTTCAGTTAAATTAAATAAAATATAATTAAGTAATTTTGAGTAATCTCGAGAGGATCATATATCTGTGCTGATTTTCTCTGAGATGTAAAATAATATATATATATATATATTATTACGTATATGTTAACTATTAATTCTTTTTTAAATGTATTAAAATGTTGTAAAAAATGAAATGTTCTAAAACGTAAACTTCATACAAATTTTTCAAAATAAAAATCAATAAGGTTATTAGTCTTGTGAATGAACACTTATAAACAATACTGAAAACAGAATTTGATGAGATACAATACTCAAAGATAATTTCCGAGAAAACAATTATAGGGCATTAAAATCAATCCCCGAATGATAGGGTCAAAGAGTTTCACAAATTAGACGACTTTAATTGTAATTTATCTCTCATTTATGATTACGACTATTAGGAAATCTACGAAGATCAAGAAAAGGCCTTTGTAAGGGTAAAAATTAATGACTAGAAAAAAATCCGGATCAATATTTATATTTATATTTAACTTTATATTTATATTTACACAGTTACATCTGTCTAATCCGGTAGGTCTGAAACTTCTCATTTTTCAATCACGGTATTTTTTCTGAAACTGTATATTCCGGCATATTTTAAAATCTTAGCCGTGTTTTGTAGTCCATGCTTCGATTTTTCTTCAATCGGTACACTTTAAGCAGCAGCATGTGGTTTACAAAGACAATTTACAATTGAAACGCCCACAAAATGATTACATATATAATTTTCGATAAATGTTGGTAGTCGCATACATCTTTCCGCAAATATTTTTCATTAAAAATCTGATTTTCGGAATATTGAAACCACGATTTAGTTAATTAGTTTGTATTGCCTTGTAGCAAGGGCGGATCCAGGGGACAAGTCTGGGGGGGGCAATTTTTTATAAATAAAATTACTAAAATTATAGGAGTCCGATTAAAGTGTTTTACTATTAAGATACATGTAAAAAAAGACATGCCTGTTCGAATACTTATCATTATCCTCTGATAATAGGCAAACACTTAGAGCTAGAGTCGCTCATTGGAGTGCATTACTCGCATCTTCTCTCTACCCTACTACTGGCGCATCTACCGCAACCTTTGCAGGAGCAACAGTCGCTGCATTTGACGTGAGGGGGTTCCACTTACCGGTGTTGTGTTTACTACATTTATGAGTACATTACTTAACATTAGACACAATACACATTCGTTTCAGATTTTTTCTTGTCGTCTCTGAGAGTTTCAATGTTTTGAGTATTGTTTCGTTTTCACACGGCCAGGAACACAAGCAACCATGGTTCCCAGTCGATCTGCCCATCCTTTTATGGTGCTTTTTGACCTCCTCTTTCAGCTTGCAACTCAATAGAATCGAGATATTTAATTGAATTACTAATTTTTGTCCACCACGATTTGTATCCGTTCTCTCTGGCACCTTGATTTACCTACTCCAGGCAATCATAGCGTGTCCAGATTATCTGGTTTCTTGTACATATCTAGAGTTTTTACTAAATTAATTATTGTTAAGTCCTGAGATATCGATTCCTAACAAGTGAGCTTTCAAAATGCCTGCACTATCGATTGAATTGCATATTCGTCTCTCACTGACACATGGCCAAGTCCTCCAAGATCCTTATCTGCATAAAAGTATTCGTTGAAGGAGTTTTTGACTGCGCCACATATTTTTTTCAATAGTTGTCGGAGTTTGACATCCAGGTTGCTCTTAAAAACTGACTTTTTTTACGTGAAGACCGTAGTATGTTAGGTCCTGAGGAGTAAAACATGGATTTTTATTAAAAGACACAAACTAATTTTTCAAAATGTCGACGCATCTACACTCACACACCTTAAAACAATTTACACAATGTTATATTTTTGGTACACCGTATCTAAAGAAGTATACCTTGGTGTAAAATAACATTTAAGGTATATATAACATTATATAACAATATATAACATTTATATAACATTAATATAAATTAACATTTAATAACATTTAAGGAATATCATGGTTATTTTTTAAGAGCATGTTGTTAATTTTTTAATTTTCAGAAATAGGAATTTTGGTTTTTTAAAATTTCGAATTACAATCGAAATTAAAAAATATGTTAGAAAATAAAATTTAAAAAAGAAGTAAAAAATGAAAATTTGTTTGAATAACAAATTTGATCTTTTGTAGTTTTAAATAAATTTTGAAAGTCTTAATTTCTTTTTGGTTTAGAATGGAAGTTAATTCCCAACCTAACAGTTGTAATATTAACAATCCATAATTACTTGTTATTAAGTACAACTTTGGTTCATTTTTGTTTTATCTAAGATTTTTTTTGCTTTGATAAAAACGTTTAATTCTTTTGTTCCCTTTTGTAAACCACATAAGCATTTCATTAATTATAATGGCAGAATTATAAATAATTAATTATTGTTTAGTAGAAGTCTAATTAAATTAATAAATTCTTGTAAAAGATATTATTTTTGAGAATATCCTCTATACTTACGAACACCCGATAACAAGTAGAACATTCACCTTTCCACATGGCTTGTTCGAGCTCAAATTTTATGTGTTTGAGAATTCAATTTTAATTTTGGCTTTAAGCGTAGTGAATGATCAAAATAATTAAATAGTAAAAATATTTTTAATATAAATATTTATGTGAACTAAGGTTTGTTTCCTAACAACATAATTGATTTTTAATATTACATTGTCAAGTATGAAATTTGTAGGCAGATTACAATAAATTCAAATAGTTATAATTTGACAACTATTCAACATTTTGTTTTTCAGTTTTATTTGTTTAATTGTTACATATCTTTGTTATTGATCAAATCAATAAAAATAATGACAATTATTGATAAACTATTTTTATTAATCAGTATTTTAAAAAAAAGGAAAAGGCAGAAATTTGAAACATTATGTCCAGTACTTATGTAGAATCTCATCATCAGAAACCATACAAAACATCAGTAGTATATTCGGATATAATGCTACTATGCAACAGACAACCTCAAATTGGTTAAGGAAATTTTTATTGGTAATTTGATCATCAATAATCAGTCTCGGGTTCATTTAGGAACGCAGGTAGACAATGACAAACTGGTCTTTGCGCATGAACGAGACACGATTAAGTGAAGAGCAATCTGATAACGTGTTTTTGCTAATTGAAAACTTTTACCAATACCCCGCTTTTGGGTAACGGTCACGAAACCGTTTCCATTAGCAATTTTTATTATTGTTTGGAGTCGGATTCTTCACAAAGTGCTAATTGTTTATGGGTAACATTTGCTATTGTAAAGCAAACAATATTGAATCACTTAGCTCAAATCGGCAAAGTAAAGTTGAATAAGTGATTTTCACATGAGTTAAACGAAAAGCAGAAAAATAAATTTGGATGCTTCCTTGATGACGTTTTCTCGTCATAAATTTAATCAATTTTGAATCTAATCGTTATTTGTGATGAAAATTGGATACAATATGATAATCTTAAATGTTCAGCAAGTTGAGTGGACATGAATGAAGCACCAAAGCGCAGTCCAAAGCACAACAGTCATCAAAAGACGTTTGATGATGAGTGTTTGGTCGTCTGCCGCAGATATAATTCATAATGACTTCATGTCACCAGGATCGTCGATCATAGCAAATATCTACTGCAACCAGTTGAAAGATATTGTGAGGAATATTTTAAATTTGGTATGTTGAAATTGGTTTGTTGAATTTTGTATGTTGAGTTTAGTATTTGGAAATGTGTTTCTCCCACCTAGATGGAAAATTGATATTTTAGATTTTCACGATAAATAATTATTTGAGTATAATTTATATTTTAAAGTACAGCATAAGATATGTCAAAACATTAAAAATATTAAATCTTTTCAAATCTTCATATTAAAATTTAAATAAAATAAATAGTTTTAACTAAGTTTTGAATTAATTAAATGTTCTTTCTTTACATAAAATAATTTTT
>MQRK01240062.1:2291-17534 GCA_001938485.1 Girardia tigrina | reverse complement strand
TTATTTAATGAATGAATAAACTAATTTAAGAATGAATAAATAAATTAGTGATTCAATAAATCAATTATTACATAAATGAATAAAAAGTCAAGAATAAATTAATTATTGAATAAATTATTAAATAAATTATTTAACAAATTAATGATTAAATTTGATTTAATTGATTCAAACTGATTTAATTAAATTTGATTTTATTAAATTTAAATCAATTAATTATTTCATTTTTTTATATCATCAAAGATTGCGTAATATGTGGGAGCAGTATAACATTCGTTCCAAATAATTTATTTCCAGAGGATCAATGTCGAAGTATTCTCAAAATAATGATGAATCTATAGAAAATAATACTGATAAAGAAAAAATATTGAAAGAAAAGGAATGCCTTCGCGATGGGACAAACGGAAGTTGTCAGTTTTTTCGTTGTTCGTTATGAAAGCGCTTTAAAAAATCACAAAGCAAAAAATACAAATAAAAAAATCGAACTGCTCAAAATCGATTTGTATTTGTTGACAAAAGTAGTTGAGTCTAATGGTCGACCGGAAAAATGATTTCATTGAATAAAATTTGAATAAACAATTATTTTTTATAAAATGAAAATAAAATTTACGATCTGCTGAAATTGGTCTTCTGGAAATGTGACATTGTTCACGAAGAGTATTTTTTAATTTCTTTAATAGCGTATGCAATCACTTCATTAAAAGAACTTCTCTATAGAAATTAATTATTTTTTGTGCATTTGTATTTTGTAAATATTTATTCTAGCAAAATGGTATTTGTGGTAAAAATTTTATGCTGTAAGTAGATTTGATTAATTTTAATTGCTATAACAAAAATATAAATATTACAAAAATTGCTTAATAAGTGTTTTTCAGAAAAATATATTGATATTTTGCAATATTTTTCATAAAATGGGAATTTCGTCTATTCTAAAAATGAGATCAATCGATTTGTGATCGAGTTACTTACTGAATCGTTTTGAACTCAATTACACATTTAAATTGAGGCGAATTTTTGAAAATTAATTTTTCATTTTGTTAAAGTGACAATTTTTTTGGAATCAATGCACGATTTACGACTTTGATTTATTTTGTTGAGACGATATCGATATTTTTTGTGTGTTGAAAATCAAATTTAGTACTTTTTTTATTGAATTCATCAGTCAGTGTTGAAACTTTCTTAATTAGGGTTTTGAGTGCAAAACTTACGATTCATTGATTTGAAATTTTCGATTGTTCGAATACAAAACAAAATTATACAACAAACAATACGCTAATTAATAAAATTAAATAATAAAATTAAATTCATTAATTTTATTTTATTGGATCTTGAATGTGCCAATTAGTGAACCTTCATTGGCTGAGAAGGCACGGTAAATTGCACTGGAACTCGGTATAGAAGGCCTTAAAGCCAGTAACGGTTTTATTTACCGTTTTAAAACGAGACATTGTATAGTCTTTAAAACTGTACAAGGAGAATCAGGAATCACCGTTAACGATGGTGGCTCCTGATTCTGCTACAGATGTGTACAATGCTGAGGAATCGGCTCTATTTTACAAATGCATGCCACACAAGACAATGGCCTTCCAAGGAGACAGATGTGAAGGTTGTAAGAAAAGTAAAGTTTGGGTGACTTTGTTGTTTTGTGCTAACATGGATGGCAGCGACAAAAGGCAATTTCAATTTATTTGCAATTATACCAAACCACGATGCTTAAAGGGAATCGATGTAGCGAGACTTCTAGTTCAATATTATAGTAGTAACAAAGCTTAGAGGAATCTCTATCTTTGGAACGAAAGGCTTACTAAATTCGATCAGCAAATGACATGAAAAAATCTCAAGATTTTACTAATTGTTGACAATGTCTCAAGTCACTCTGCACCACTGCTTTCATCTATTCAATTGGTCTTCCTTCCATCTAATATTATGTCACATATTCAGCCCTGCAATCTAGGAATTATTGCAGCTTTTAAGATGCACTATAGAAGCACTCTGGTGAAGCGCCTTCTTCTTCATAGTGAATTAAAGAAATCCATTGTTGAATTCCGAGTCAGTATTTTGGATGGTATTAATCTAGCAACAAAAGCGTGGGAAAGCGTTAGTTCAGTCACTGTCACTAATTGCTTTCCAAAGGTCGGATTTCAGCAAGACTTAATCATTTTTCCTGACGAATTTACTCAACCACGGAAAATTTTGGTTGAAATGCTGCTCATTTGGGAAGTTCTAAAGCAAGATTTTGGTTCTACGTTCAGTTTAACATCATCTATGGAAGAATTTGTTAACATTGATGAATACATTGCGGAAGGAATTCTTATTGACGAAGAAATTATTAAACAGGTTTCAAGTGAGAATGACGAAGAAGAAGATGAAACAAATGAGTCTCTACAATCACAACCATTATCCCTATCTGAAGTAATTGCTAGGGTCTCTGTGATTCATCAGTATTGCAAAGAACGTGGAATATCCGGAAACATTTTGGTCGTAGATTTCGAAACCACTCTGACGAAATTTGACTTGGTTCGACGAAGTCAAGCCACATTGGATGGTTTTTTGTGAGATAATTTATGCAGAGAGACTCAGAATTCTTTAATATATAATTAGGCTGACCTTCGAAATTCTTTAAAATATAATTTTTTTGTGATTCTTTCTTTTAAAATCTTGCTCTTTTGTAGTCTTCTTTTTAAATATAATTGCCTTTATTTATCTTTTAAAATATAGTGTTTTCCTTTCTTTCAAAAACATTCTTTTATTTTATTTAGTTTATTTATCTGTTTAATAAATTTTATTTCTATTATTTATATATAATCTATATTTAATATGATAAATATGTTGAGTGTTAGTTGTGTTTTTTATTAATTTGAGAAAAGAAGTTTGATTTTATTTTATTAAAATATATTTATATATTTGCAATTGATTACAATTCAAAAGTGTTTGGTAAAAAGATAACGTTTTTATTTGGCCCCTGGCCGATTTTATACTAGAAAACCGAGAGCCTTTAGCGAGCTGAGCACACCATTTTATTGCCATTATTATATAAAAAATACTTAGGAAGCCTGAAAATATATTACCTAATGCCTGAAAGTTTCCCCATATATTTCGCAATGTTTTCATTGCAGCCTTTTTATAATGATCTGGAGAGATTAATAATTCGAAATCGGGTTCCTTAGATTGTTTCCCGCTTGTAGCTTTTTCAACTATTATATACAAAACTCTCTCTCTTTGTACTGGGAATAACATTTCTCTCCTGGTCGTTTCTAAATCTTTATATGAATAAATACCACTTTGCTCCAAATTATCAAATGTTTTAAAGGTCATTTTCTTCTCCAACACTGCCATTCCTAACTTTTCTGGCGTAGCAGTGGGTTTACGGTCAGATACTGTTATCCAATTATCAGGACCAATTTGATAAGCCGGGTCCATGATGTTTGTAATATATTAATTTTAGTTAATGCATTGTTTGCGTGATTTCGATTTGATCTGAGGCGAGCGTCGATTTGTTGGGTCTTGTTTGTTTTTTTTACAATCACGTCAGTTGTAAACAATTAGAAATGGATTTCCTGATCCAATTTCAAATATGACTTCTTTCAAATGGAAATTCAAACATTTCAAAGTTTCATTAAATTTATAGAATAGGAATATAAAAATAAAAGAAAAAAAGAATTAGTAAAGGCAAGGAAAACGGACTCGAAAAGAAGAAAAAAACAATTCATCTTATATAAATTATGATGCATTAAAATAAAATTATATTCAAAATTAAAATTATCAATGATCGCCAAGCGATCAGATTTAAAAAAAATATATAAGTCAGAAATATTAAACTGACTTTCCTTTGGATTATCACAGAGTGTGTTTGCTGCAGTTTTATAACAATTTTTGACAGAAACGAATAATTCAGACTATTTATAATAATTCCCGGTTGTAATTAACACTATCAACAATTTGTAACCGATTTATTGGTTGGAAAGAACAATTCTTTTTGCTGAGACAAATAATCCTAACAATTATTAATCATCCATATTTGTGACGAACAATCCAGTCAATTTATCATCTGTTGTGGTTAATAAGAACGATACTGACAGTTTTCTTAATCAATTATTATATTTTTTTGTTGTGAAGAACAATTTACCATTCCTGCTGTTTACATGTCTTTGTAAGGTTATTTTCATATCCAGTGTTACAAATCAATCCTATTTATTCAATCTCGTAAATTTATTTAATTATAGTGATATTAAAACTTCATTATAATAATGTTTGTGCATTTTTCAACTATTTGCGGTTGATATTTTTTGTCAGTGAGTATCCTTGTTACTGGTAATAGGAATACTTGTACCCCTTTGTATATCACTGGAAGTTCATTCGTGCATTTCTCTATGATTGTCATTGAGACTTGTACTAATTTGCAGCTGAATACTTGTAGAGTTTCACCCATTACTCGGGCAAAGGTTCCTTTTTCGTTAAATAACATTGGCGCAATTAATTCTGGGTTTACAGTTGCTGATGCTACTTTTAACTGTAGAACCTAAAAGTTTAACTTACAATCATTTTTAATTGTTTCGTGTTATAATTTTTGTGTTGTCATAAGCGAATAGTGATATAAATAATCCACTTTATTATGCATATAGGTTAATGCTTTTACATCAAATTTGTTTATTGAATCTTTTGCACTTCGGATTAGTTTTTCTGAAAGATATATACCTTTATAGTTTGTCTCGATAACTTCATTTTGGCATTTTATAGCTTTTCCTTTTCTATAAATTTCATCATATCTTCCTCTTTTGCAGATATATAAATTGTTGATGTATTCTTTTTGCCAATAATTGTTCGTTGCCTTTTTTCGTCTTTTACGCTTCGACTTTCATCAAAAATATTTCCTGTAATTGTTTTAAAATTGTTGGGAGCGTTCATAAAAGATAAAAATTTTGAATCTTATAAAATTATTAAATAAACAATTACATTCCGTAAAATATTGCTATAAATATGTTAAAATAAAATTTTCAGAAATTTAATGTAAAAAATTAATTTAAGTAAGAAATAAAATAAATTTTACGGTAGGGTTATTAAAAGATTTATTATAAAGTAAAAAAGTTAATTTCAAATTTGATGAAAATATTTTACTTCATTTGTTATTATTGATAATTCTAAACTCTTATGTTGATCCTTATTTATTACAATATATCGTCCATATTTTTCAATTAATTTCATAAATTCTTTTCTATATGTAGACATCCTTGTCATTTCTTTTCTTAAAAGAGGCATCAATATTTCAATTTCTTTCCCTGCACTATCTTCATTAACTTTTATCAAAATATCTTATTTTTTCCTCCTCCAATGGAGTTGCCTGTATAAGTTTCTCTAATTCTATTTTATAGTTTAAAATTCTGTTTTTATTTCATTTCTCCTTCCTGATCTACTTGTCCTCTTATCATTTTATTATCATTATTTTTATTAAAACCAGTATTATTATTCCAATAATTATCACTGTTATTTCCTCGATAATTGCCTCTTGAACCTCGATAATTATTATTGCCTCTATTATTATTTCTATAATTATTACTTTCATTATTACCACCATTTTTATTCATATTGCCTATATTATTATTATTATTATTATCCCTTCTGTTATTATTTTGACCTCTATAATTTCCTCTATAATTATTTACTCGGCCTCTATTAAAACTATTGCGCTCCGCTCCATCATCATTTCTTACCTTTCCATTATTATTATTAGATCAATTCGAGAAACCACCACCTCCCCTCTTTTCGGAAGGGTGACTGTTCCTGGAATCTGCATCTTTCTTAAAAATAGGTTGTGAACCTGTGGCACAAATTTCAATATTATTTCTATCGATATTATGAGCTTCGATACGTCGAGCTTTTTGTACTAAATCATTATAGTCTGTATAATCAATTAATGCCAAAGTATTTCTTATATACTCACGTATACCTTCTAAAAACTGATCTTGAACAATTGATCCTACTCTAGCCCTTTCTCCGAAGGCTTCATCTGCTAATTTATTTAATGCGAAGCTATACTCTGTTATTGTTTCCTTAGATTTCTATTTACGATTTCTAAATGCTCTAGTATATATTTTATTTAATTCTGAATCTATTACAACTATTTCTCTTAATTGTTTTATTAATCTATCAATTTCTGTTAACTCTTTATTTATTGTTTCAAATGCTTGTAAAGTGTAACCTTGTAAATATAATGGGAGTCTTTTAATCATATCTAATTCTTTCCAACTACATGCTATGGCATAGTTTTTGTATTCTGTAAAATATGTGTCAAAGTCTTCTTGTTTGCCTGAAAATTTATCTAATGGAAGAAAATCTAATGATTTTTGTATTCTTATTTGTCCTGTCTTTTTACTCATTGTGTTTGGTATAATCTCTGTTTTTATTGTTCTATTCCTTAACTCCGTTTTGTATTTCTATTTGTCTTTAAACTATATTTTTTTTGAAAAATAAAAAGAAGAAACACAAGAAAAACTCAACAAGGGTGACTTAAATTCAATAAAATCTATTTCGTTGATTATATTGAAACGTATATAGCCCCACGTTGGATGCCAAATTTGTTGAGTGTTAGTTGTGTTTTTTATTAATTTGAGAAAAGAAATATGATTTTATTTTATTAAAATATATTTATATATTTACAATTGATTACAATTCAAAAGTGCTTGGTAAAAAGATAACGTTTTTATTTGCCCCCTGGCCGATTTTATATTAGAACACCGAGAGCCTTTAGCGACAACTCGGGTTGATTAAGATTTTAACAGTTCACTCTCACACTTTAATTTGATCGGCGCACTATTTTCAGTGTGATTAATTGAACTTTTTAAGTTTCGACTTCGCACTCTTTCGATGTGATTTAACAACTGAGCACTCTTGATCTTGTGCTCGTTTAAATACAGTAAATAAATAATTTATGCGACGTCTGGTCTTTTAAAACAAATAAACTCTTTAAACTTAAAAACTTAAACTTTTAAAACTTCAAAATTTTCGTACTTTTTAATTAATAATGACCTTTTATACTAGGTCTTTCTTTCGAACTCAATTTTATTTTTTAATTTAAATTTATTATTTCTTTTTAAATATCTGTATTTCTTTCTTCTTTTATTTACTCAAACTCTCTTAAATATTTTATTTATTTATATTAAAAATATAATTTTATATCTATTATAATAAATATTCTATCTATGAAAAATATAATTATTTGTCAATATTTATTAGTTAAAACAAATACATATAAATTTTAAGATAATATCTCAACAAATAGATAAATAATTTCTTATTATATCTGTTAATTAAAACAAGAATTATTTTTATTAAATACTTTTATTATTTATGATCAACATTTTATTCTTAAAAAATCGATATTTTGTAAAATTTCAATTTTATCCTTATTTATATAAAAATACAAGCAAGTAAAGAAAATGAGGAAACAAAGCAAAAAATTATAGGAAAAATTAGACGAAATAGACTTATCAAAGTCATAAAAAGAACAAACTCATACCAATAACAATATTTTTGCGTAAAGAAATTGACACATGACTTTAAAATTATACACTGGAGAAACATTGTGTATCCTAACATAAAATAAAATTGAAGAAAAGTTTTTTAAAGAAGCTTACATAATAATCTTTAGCTATTGGGAAAATTCTGAAATATTAATAAAAAATTAATTTTAATACATTAAATCAGTGGTGGCCAAACTTTTTTGCGCCGCGACACCTTTTTGTAAACGGAAAATTTCGCGACACCCATATGCCTTTGCATTAAATTTTTGGTGAATTGTTACATTTGGTGAATTGTAACAAGGCGTTAGTAGTATGATAAAACAATTACTTACGCGTAAAAATCTTTTTAAAAATCACCCTAGGGGGTTGCGATACCCATTTTGGCCACCACTGCATTAAATGTTTAAATAGCAAAACTAAAATATTATTCGCAAGACAATTTCATTGGGATTTAATAGATTAACTTTCAGATAGTTTATCAATTTTATTTCAGCAAAACTTTTAAAAATAATTATAATATGTACGAATTAATTGCTTTAATTTTAGTATTTATTTTGTTAATTAAATAAAACTTTTAAAAAAAAAATTAAATTTTAAATCTTGCATAAATCAGGCAAATGTCATCATAAATTTTATTCTTGTATTTTCATTCTAAACTGAATTATATTGTTCGAAACAAACATCACTTCTTTATAATTTACTTAAAAATAATTTTTTTATTAATAATTATTTTGTTAACTTTGATTATTATATTTAAAAGTTGTCATCGATTTAATTATTTGCATCATAAATCCAAAGAATGTGTTTGATTATTTCAATTTTTAATTTTAAATAATGTTTTACTAATTGCCTTAATTATACTCCCATATAACCATGATAAATGAATTATAAAATAAGGATAGGTAGTAATTAAATTATACTGATAACTTCATCTCTATTAATTTTATCCTAAATTTACGCATAATGTAAGATAATTTTCAGCAACAGTTACTAAATTTTATTTCATTGAATTTTTTTGGAAACCAAAAGTAAACAAATTATTTATCTTTAATTCAGTCATTTAAATACATTTAAATATTTTACAGATTAATTTATTTCAAAATTCATCAAATTCTCAGTTTAATAATCATTAATTGAAATAAAATAAATTAAAATAATACTTATAAATTTTAAAATAGATTTTACAAATTTAACAATTTAAAAATAATTTGTTTAAATATTCACATAAAAATTCACCAAACTTTCAAATTTAAATAATTATTAAATCATAAATTGTATTTTAACAAAAAATGAAGAAATTCGGGTTGGACATCAAATCCAAAGACAAAAAAGAAAGAAAAAATGACGATGATGACGACAATGATGATGATCAAGTGCACATTCCGACAAGAGCAAATATCGACCGCCAAAGTTCAAGTGACAGATAATAAAAGCAAATCGTAATTGTCGAAATTGTTTCTCGAAAGCGCCCAAAAAAAGAACATGCGGTATCAAGTCGATCAGTCGAAAAAAGCAAAGAAAACGAGATCGATAAAACCGAAGTGTTCGTGTCGAATTCATGCACAAGAGATTCTTGCGGCGGCGCGCGGTCCAGGAGCAACCGCGATCTATCGCTACGTTATTTCAAACTCGCCGAGTAAAAAAAGGAACTGCTCGCCGAAACTCTTCGATTAAATCATGTGACTCTGTGATGGAAAGAAATTCAAAACTTGCCGAGTATGAATGGACGACTCGCCGAAAACAATCAAAACAAAGTAAATAAAATTTTATTCATAATTCATGCGTGAGAAGTGGTTGCAACCAGATATATCAGGATTCATTTATTAACACCGAAATTTATTTAAAAAATAATGGCAAAATTTTACAATCAAGAACGCAATTAGAATCAAATTTTATTGTCGCAATATGTCGGTGGATTATCGATTATCTTCAGGCTGAATTAACGACAATTTCGCTGTCTTATATACAACAAATTGATGAGTATGCAAACATCTTGCGCAATAACTTGAAACTTGAAAGCCAATTGAAAACGTTTATTAATTTCGACAGTTTAACCGTAAAGGGTTAAATATGTTACCCGATTATATGAATGATTAAATATTCACCACAACTGTGATGGTAATCTCCAAGCTGACGTCGCCGAAGCACTGATAGATTCTCTGAAGCTCAGCTCTCAATAAACACACCACACACTTGTATTCCGATTTCAGGATACCTAGACGGTCCTCTTCCAGTTATCTTGATTTCACCTTGAATTCGGACAACTCCTCGTCCTTTGTCGACTTCATGACCATAGATTCACTATCAGCTAGTCGTAGCCACCCATGGTCCTCAAGAATTCTTTCCACTGATCTCGTTTCCTTTGAAATTTAACGTTGCCTCTTGTACAAGATGTTTAATTAATTATCTCTCATTGACCGCGTTAAACGGTTCAAAATCTTAAAAGATTCTAATGTCTTCCAACTGCCACTTCTACTTGAACTTTCCGTGAAGCTATCGAGAAACTCAAGAAAATATTAAAAAAAAATTTAACCCCTAGCAACGGTCGCGATCACCTTAGCAACGCTTCTGATTGGTCGACGGTTACCATAGCAACGGCAGCACTCGTTCCGGTTCACTTGGTGACGGTAACCAAGGTCACGGTTACCATAGTAATGGTAACCAAGGAACGTTTTTCATTAGCAACGGATACAGTGATCCAATGCAGTTGTAACCATGGTAACGGTTCCCGTGTCCATAGCAACCGTCACCCCGTAACTAAGGACCGTAGAAAAAAGTGCTTATCGATAGTGCACATTTTGCCACACATTTCTAATGTGCTAGCACAGTGCTTTTCAATGTCACATGTGCAAAAGTGCAAAAATCAATACATAAGATTTTTCAAAAGTACCAGTGTTATAAATCGATATCGTATGCTTGATGCACATTTTCATTCTCTATTTGAATGTACAATTCAAATTTTCATATATTGATTACTTTTCTCTATAATTAGTATAATGTGCAAATTTGCACATATTGCACATTGATTTTAAAGGTACAAGGAAGCAGAATATCAAAAAGTGCTCATGCACTTGAATAGTAACCCACATACGTACATTCAGATTCCATGTCAACATTTTCGAAAAAGTGCTGATAAATCGATTTTTGAGCATATTTTTGAAATTCTCAAAAAAGTGCTCAAAAATCTATTTTTTCGTATATATCTGAAACCCCTATGATATATGTATGTTGTTTACCATAAAAAAATACCTCATGAATCCAAATCTATTTCTTTCAATGCATCAAAAAATTTAGAATAACCATAGAAACACACGATATGAATTTGATATTGATTTTTATATTGATTTGCTCCAATAATTAAAAGCAGCAATCATCACAAAACCAGATGAACGTAATGATATATATATATATTGCAGAGGGGGGGTGGAAAAAAATTCCTCGATATCAAGATTCATTTTTACAAGTTTTTATTACGTTTCATTTGTTTGTTTGTCTGTATGGATCAAATCTTGCGATCGAAATTTCACCCACTTCCCGTTGTGCTGGTGACTTGAAATTTTCAGGAGTGATGTATTCTAGATGACAATACACTTTTCCTTGAAAATTTTTGAAAAAAATATTTTTTTTAATTTATTTTGCAAAAAAACCACTTACGATTATCTACAAATTTATACACTGTATTAAATAGCAATCTTTCCGTTTATTTTCATGAATAAAATTCAAACTCTACCAAATTACCAAATCATAATAATTATTATTATTACAAGCTTTTATTACGTTTAATTTGTTTGTCTGTCTGGATGCGTCAAATCTTGCGATCGAAAATTCATCCACTTCCCATTTACCTAGCGACATGAAACTTTCAGGATGGATGTATTCTAGGTGACAATACACTTTTTCACTGTCACTGCTCATCTACCGCCTTTAGTTTGGCCACAAAAAAGTAATTAGAGTGTCGTTCTCATGTTTTCCTCAGTAGTAAGCTTTGAAATTTGCTACATCTAAATGCAAATAGAAAGCGGGTTTTCGCCTAGTAGGCTTTGATAATTCAGTCAAAAAATGTGGGAAGTGGGTGAAATAGATACAGAACCGCAAATATATGACAAATTATAAAAGCTTGTACACCAAAAATTTTTTTGGTATGATATTATTTAACACCAAAATTTATTTAAAAAATAATGGCAAAATTTTATAATCCAGAACGCCATTAAAATCGAATTTTATTGTCGCAATATGTCGATGGATTATCGACCATCTTCAGGCTGAATTAACGACAATTTGCTCTCTTATACGCAGCAAATTTATGAGTATGCAAACATCTTGCGTAATAACTTTAAACTTGAAACGTAAACCTTGAAAGGCAATTGAAAACGTTTATTAATTTCGACGGTTTAACCGTCGAAATAAATATATACAATTAATATAATAATTTAGCCCAACCCGATTTTCTAAACTGTCACCCGAACCCTAACGCGATACCGGGTCGGGTTCGGGTCACAATCGCCCATCTAATTTGAAAGCATTCGGATACAGCACACACTTCCACGTCGAAAGTATTAGCAAAAGATAAGAGAACTCATTCTTCAGATCTTTGATCATATTTACGAATATCTCTGAATTATCTGGTTGGCTTTCTTTTAAATTAAATTTTCGAATTTAATTCAGATAATTTTTCTTCGATATCTTTCACTTTCTTGAGGAGATTCTCATAGTTGCTCGCGCCGTTACCCAGCGCTTGATTGAATTTCTTCACATTGACATTCATGGCACACTTTCAAAAGAGAAATCTATTTTGGATTTGATGAAAGATCTCATTGAGTTAAGAGTAGGTTGCGGTGACCCGTCACTTGCGTTCCGCAAAGATGAGATAATCGAAAAATTAGTAGAGAAAAAGTTGGGTAAGAAAGAACTATCAAACTTGGTTTATAAGATAAGAGAACTCATTCTTCAGATCTTTGATCATATTTACGAATATCTCTGTATTATCTGGTTGGCGTTCTTGTAGGAATGGGAAATGTGCATAATTGTCATGTTGAAGCCGGTATTCCCACAGGTGTTGTTTTCTTTCAACATGTTGAGGGTCCCAAAAATAAACATAACATGAATACTAAATTAAGATTATATGACAAATTATTATTACATTTCACCATAATTTATTATTATTATTATTAATATAATAATAATAATTATTATTAAAATTATTATAAAAATTATATAAAAAATATGAAACTTACATTTGAAAATTTAAATTAATAAAAAATGAATAATTTGACGTACCTGGATATTATGTGAATCTGATTGCAACATGGTTCGGTGCAATCATCGTTCTTTGCACCAAGCGGTAGCAGTCGGTATAAAAATATATAAATAATATTTAAAAATTATTGTGAGAGAGAGACTCGTGTGAAGCGTTACACTTTTTTGGCTTCTTTTTTAGTGTTGATAATCTATTATGGATGTTCTTACGATGAATTTTAACATTTCTAAAGAAGCGCAACATAAATTACAGTCTACACAGACTCGACTTGAAACAATTTGGCAGATAGAAGGACAATATGTATCGTAAGGAATATTCTGATTGGAAAGTGCCTGATTGTGAAATAAATTCATAAACTTAGCACCACTATCTCAATATACACTTAATATACAATTTATACACTAATTTATTCAAAAATGAAAAACTCATACTTCAAATTTTATAATTGATTACTTAAATATTTTAGGATTGGATACCATTGATTTTTATCTTAGAAAATCTTTGTGACGTCACAAATTATCATACCTCCTTCCGCCCTGTCACAAAATGTCACAAAATTCTAGACCCCCTCTCCCACGCTAAAAGTGTGACATAATTTATGAACGGCCCCAAAGAATTTTCAAACATATTTTTCAGCTATTTTCTTAATTAATAATCAATCCGCCGATCTCTATTTCCAAACAATTTCTCATTTATTTAAAATTACAATCAAACAAAATCATACCTAATTTTTTTTAAAAAAAACATTTTTTAATATTTTACTATGTTTGAAATTTTTGAAAATACGTTATATTTAATATTGAAATAAAAAACTCTTAGGCCAATCAAAGTTTATTAATTTCGAAGGTTTAACTGTCATCGTCAGAAGAAATGATTTTTTAAACGAAATTTACTGATATAGTGCAGTTAATGATTATGCAATCAATACGTAATCAGTACATCATTTAAAAACTCTCAACAGTTGTAGAGAATGCAGTTTGAACGTTAATTTTAGGATCCAAAGATCTTATATATAACGCTTCACACGAGTCTCTCTCCCGATAATTTTTTTAATTGAGTGCACAGAATTTTAAAGTGTTGTGAATTTATATCTCCTTTACATTGTCTTCTATGTCCTGCAATGTTACTTCCACCTTCATTGCGACTGTGTTCCTGGATTCTCTTACAGAGATGATGTGAAGTGTCTCCAATGTATGTAGCGTTACACCCATTACATGTATATTGGTAAATAAGATCCGAACACACATAACCAATTCCCAAACTTTTATCATTAGTGTTGCAAGGTTACTCTTTATTGGGTTCTTCCTCAAAAGACATTTTCATTAACACAAAAATTTATTTCTATAACAATTTGAATTTGTAAACAAATATTTTTGAGGAACTTTTGTACTTTCTTTTTTACACAACCAATATAAATAAAAATAGATATAAATAAAAATATGGTCAGTATATTTTTTACAAATTAAAATTCTATATTTCCTCAATAAAAAAATATAGTGAGTTAAAATTTTGTCACAAAGATTTGTTGCGTCTTTTATTAATTTTTCAATTTTATGGTACATTTAAATTTTCCTGTTTCTCAATTACATTTTCCAAAAAAAATTAAAATCGCATTTTTTTATTTAAGTCGATTTAATGGTTCTACAATTATTTTTTACTTCCAATTTTAATTTCCAAAAAAGTTATAATTACATTTTCCAAAAAAATTATAACCACATTTTAAATTTACTTTTTAAAAGTTATCAAAACATTTTAGTTTACTTTTATTTCGCAAATAAATATCAAACTTAAATTACTTTTTATTTTATTTCAATTAAATATTTTCATCAAATTTGAAATTAACTTTTTTTTACTTTATAATAAATCTTTACATAAATCTTTTAATAACCCTATTTTTACTTATTTATTTAATTATTTTATTTCTTACTTAAATTAATTTTTTATATTAAATTTCTGAAAATCTTATTTTATCATATTTAAGAACGCCATTAAACTCAAATTTTATTGCAATATATTTCGGTGGATTTTCCACCATCTTCAGACTGAATTAACGACAATTTCGCTGTCTTATATATAGCAAATTGATGATTATGCAAATATCTTACGTAATAACTAATTAAATATTTCTGAATTATAGAGGCTGATGACAGAGACCAACACCTAAATAACAAATTTTTATCATACTTCTTATTAACAACATCACAATTTGAATGCAAACATTTATTTACAACACAAACAGATTCTTCACAACAATTTTCAGTGGTCATCTTTCTTTGATTAATATAGTTTTTGATTGAATATTCAAATATGAAAAAATTAATGAATGGGGAAATTTTAATATTACATATTAATATCTCATAATTTTTATTGGATAAAAAGACATTATGTAATTTTTAAAATAAACATTAATTTTTAAAAATATTAAATTTAATAAGTTAAAATCGTTTACTGAAAATATTATTAAAATTCATA
>MQRK01240056.1:71075-82655 GCA_001938485.1 Girardia tigrina | reverse complement strand
ATAATACAATTGCACCAACAGTAATCGATCCGGCATTTCCAATCTTGAAGACATTGCTTAAATGAAATAATAGCAAATAATGAAATCCGATAGAATAATCAATTAGTTTATAAATTGAATTTGGAATTTTCAATGTTACTAAAAATAGCAACCAATTAAAAACTCTAGTTACTTTACAGCCCAGATTTAAACGGCTGTGATTTTTGGTTGTGGGGTCATCTCAAGGCAAATGTCTATATGCCTCCTCCTGCCAACCTTGCTCAGTTAAAGGAGAACATTTCGTCATTCATCAGTAATATCCCTCAAGATATGCTACAGGCAGCAAGTGCTTCCCTGGTTGCCAGGGCTCAGCTTTGTCTTGAAAATAATGGTGGACACATAAATCCGAAATATAACTGAATACATTTTTCAATTTGTTTTGTGTTTTCCACTATTTCTACGAAATATTAAAGTGGTTTTAAAACTCTAGTTACTTTATGATAACCCTGTATATATTGTTGAGTGTATCAGTAGTCAAGTAACCTGGTTGAGGTTATCGCCTCTCCAGGAATGGAATGCCGTTGGCTCCAAGAAGCTCATCTGCCATCTACCAAGTTTTTTTTTCATCCTGTTGGGTGTCCACATACTATTTTCACCCAGATTGCTCTGGGTGAGGAAGCCGATTTAATCGCCAGCCCTCCGACTATGGGACAGGTAGTATAGGTTTACGTAATACCTATTGCAGGCATGCTTGCTTTACCTGAGCTGAATAGTCAATGACCCCATGTATTGCCTATCGGTCACCCATATAAGTACTAATGCGGCCGTTGGATCCTTAACTTAGGAGATTGAACGGAAAAAAATAATAATTTTTAAAATCTGATTTCCTATCATAAAATCTAAACTCAAAGCTTCGAAAGTTTTAATGTTAGGAATAGTTTAATCGAAAATTATTTGATGAATAGGGAAATGGATTGAAAGAATATGCTTAAAATATTAAAGATGTTATTTCGGACGAATTAAGAACTAAATTATATATTTTAGAACAAAATATGCAGTGAAACCTATTACATCTCCTTCAAAGGGTATTGAACGATAAGGTTTTGCATTTCTTTTGTGGTCCGATCTAATAATGCGTTTCTTCATTATGAAGAAAGCGCATCTAAGTGTATCTTTCAGCTAAAGATCAGATATAATTGTATGTGGCCTCAGTCTAGGTGACAAGTTTTACAAATCTGGTGATCCTTTTAAGAGGATTTTTAACAATTTATTCAGTTTATAATTATTATTACATTGATTCATAATGTAATAGAAAAATCCCCTATTAATAATGTAAAACCAGTTGCAATCCCCCATGGGGGATTAATATTCCCCACCCTAAATTTAAGAGTTGGGGAATTACAAGATGTATTTTTGTTCTATTTTTTTAACTGGATCAGATACTATATTTTTAGCAAAAATAGTTAAAAACACAGCTTATTATGATATAAATCCTTTATTCATCAATTATTTCAGAATGAGCTTCTTCATAATCGGGCTTCCTTTCCAAATTAGATGTGGCTTAAAGAGCAGAGAAAAATTTTGGATCAATTGCTGGTGAGGGATTACAAGAGGGTTGGGGATCGTTAAATTTTTTAATTTTTTTTGAAAACAATGGGAATAAGGGATTTTAAGAGGAGAGGGGAATTATAAGAGATTTTACAATATATATAATTTTTCTTGAGTTTTTCAAATTATAAAAGTAAGCTTAAAAATAGGTGTAAGTAAAGAAGTATTTCCGCTGACAATTAACTTAATATTGAAGTATCCTTTAATTCCTTAGATCCCCTAAATCTTTATATTATCGATGTTGGATGGTATGTACAATAAGCAGAATTTCATATTTTCAGGACATTTCGATTGTGATTTTAGTATTTAGCAGTTTCTTGTTTTTTAAGAAAAGAAATAATGTTTTGTTTTTTAACGATCCTTGTGGCTTCATTCTCCAATAAAAAACAGTCAATGGTTCTCTTTAAAATATGCTTTTGAGGCCTTTTAACTTAGGGGTGATGTTAGGTACTGCCAGATAGGAGAGCACTCGTTGCATTAGAAGTAACTTTTCTTTTTCCGTCGACATTAACCAAAATTTTGAAAATATCATGCTATTTTCTATTTTGTTAGATTTTTCATTAAATTAACCAATTATTTTTTTTAAGATTTGATTGGATTTAAAACGCACGTAATTGGATTCTTATTTATCGTCATTTATCCTTACATTTATTTATGGTTTTTAAATATATTTTTAGGTGTCACAATATTCTTCCTCCAAAAATGTGACTTAAATTTCTTTTTTGATTTGTTAAGAATAAGGACAAAAATCAAGAAAATTATATTTATCATCGCATGGTAAATGGGGGCTGAAATAAGGATTAATCACCGAAAATTGTGCACTGGGATCAGCACTTTTTGCACAGACTGTGACAATAAATTGGAATTTTACTTTAAAAATTGCAATTGAAAAATTAAATATGTCAATTAAGTTTATTTGGTCTAAATTGTTGGTTGAATGCGTAAGAATTATGATCCTACTTCTCTTTTCTGCTGTCAGTAATTTCTGTGACGGGAAGCACGATAGTTATATATATATATATATATATATATATATTAGGTTGGGGAAAAAGTAATCCATTATTTTAATTAATTAAAAATTTAAATAATAATTAATTAATTATTATTTTAATCTATTATTTTAATTCATTATTTATCGATCAACAATTTCAAATTTATGCTCTTTGTCAAGGTAACATTTCACAGTAATTTCACAAAAAAAATTTTGCTTTTTTTATTCAGTTCTGAGTTACATGGTGTTAAAAATGGAAGTCAACAAAGAAAAAATTCGGTACATTTTACAGTTTTTATTCGATAAAGGCGAAAATGCAAGCCAGGCGGCTGTTATTGTGAATGGTGTTTATGATGCCAATACTGCAACAGTTATTTACATGCAATTTTGGTTTCGTCGACTCCGTGGAGGCATTTTTGATGTTAAAGATGCACCTCACACAGGCAGGCCTATCGTTCAAAATGTCGATAAAATCTCGGCAATGATCGAAGTTGACCGGCATATAGTCGTAGCATCGCACAGGAGTTGAAGATCAACCACAAAATGGTTTTAAACCATTTGGGCAAAGCAGGATTCAAAAAGAAACTTGGTGTTCGGGTTCCACACCAATGAACACCAAAAAACATGATGGATCGAATTTCCATCTGCGAAGCCTTGGCCAAACGAAATGAAATCGACCCATTTCTTAAACGGATGGTTACTGGGGATGAGAAATGGGTCACATACGACAATATTGTACGAAAACGATCGTGGTCAAAGCACGGTGAAGCACCTCAAACGGTCACCAAACCAGGACTAACGGCCAGGAAGGTTCTACTGTGTATTTGGTGGGACTGGAAAGGAATCATTTATTATGAGTTGCTTCCGTATAGCCAAACATTAAATTCAGATCTGTACTGTCAACAACTGGACCGTTTGAAGATAGCAATTGATAAGAAACTACCAGAATTGGCCAACAGAAGAGGTGTTGTGTTCTATCACGACAAAGCCAGACCACACACGTCTGTAGTGACTCGCCAGAAACTCAGGGAGCTTGGTTGGTAAGTTTTAATGCATCCACCATATAGTCCGGACCTCGCACCAAGCGATTACCACCTTTTTCTCGCATTGCAAAATTTCCTGAGTGATAAGAAATTGGGATCAATAGAAGATTGTGAAAATCGATAACTACAGTTTTTCGCCATTAAGGACCAAGACTTCTAGGAGAGAGGCATTATGAAGCTACCTTCAAAATGGCAACTAATTATACAACAAAACGGTGCATATTTGACTCCAATGCATATTTGATCCGAAACATGTTAAATAAATTTTTGAATTTCCCGCCAAAATAATGGATTTCTTTTCCCCAACCTAATATATATATATATATATATATATATATATATATATAATACATTGTGTTTGCGTTTTTAACAATGAAATAAGTTGCTTGAATTCACATAATTTTGTCAGAGCCTTTAGTATTCACATGTTTTTTTTATTTTCATGAGTTATCTATGATTATTGATTATTAATCTTATAATTAATCAATGAATTACAAAGATTTTAGAAATAAGGAAATAAGGCCTTCATTACATCACCAAGCATCATCTTTAATTGTGCACGTCAAGTGTTTTTTGGAGATTTACCAATAACATCTCAAAGAAGGGTTGCTAATGCTGTGAATTTATCAGTTTCCTTCTTGAATAAAATTCTCAAAGATGAGATGATTAAGTCATGGGAATTTGTTTGTGTTCAGAAAATCATAAAGAGTGACTATCCAAAAAGGAATTCCTTTTGTTCTTTATATCCTAGAGAAACATAAATGGGACATCAAATTTGTTTATTGTGTTTCAGTTTTCAGTGTGATACAACATTTCTTATCAACGAATCTTTCAAACCGACACAATTAATTTAATTATTTTACCAATAATCCACTTGATAATTTTGAGAGAAAGATGAAATTTCACCCAAAATTTGGCATACACTTATAAATTATTGACTCAACTACGAAGAAAGAAGTCTATCTCAGCATACCGAACACTAATATTCCCATTGTTGTGTGATAGACGAAATCTTAACTTACGGACACAACAAGATAGTGCTCCTCCACAGTTAATGAACGATGGTAAAAGCGACGGATTGAACGTGTTGTACGATTGAATGGCCTCCAAGAAGTGATGATCTGAAACCCAACGACTTTTGGTTATGAGGTGATATTTGCGATACATTATATGCACTTTCAGTGCCAAACAGTCTTGCGAAGTTAACTAATAAACTTTCTCATCTTTCGGAAAACATTAGCTCTGAATCTGTACGCCGCTGATACGGAGCTTTTTAACGTTGCGTACTTTATGTGGAATGCAATGTTGTCCATTTCTAACAATTTCTTTAAAATTTCGTTCATTGAATATTTACATTTTGCATTAAATTGTGTCTTATTGTTGAAATTTATTTTAATCTTCATTTCTGTACTTATTTATTTTAATGTTAAAAACCAACCAGAAGATCGCAAACATGCTGTATATATATTTATATGTATATATATTCCGACTGAAAATAAAAATTTAATACTTTGATGTAAAATGTAAAACCATTTAGCATTTTATATTTTTAATTTTACTAAAAATTTAATATCAATATGGACAAATCTTGTAAGTGGAAACCTGTTGGAAGTAGGCCAGAAAGATTAAAAGATATTTTACTCTTTAATTCTATTATAATATTTTTTCTAAAAAACTTAATTTTACTTTAATTTTATACAATGCAAATAAAAATTCCAGTTGGAAAAAATCTTTGTTTTCGACTTTTGCTCTACTTCACTTTTCATCGGGGTTACAAAGCAATCGTCAGTTACGCTTCGTAACAGCTCAAGTCCTTAGCTCTGCGTTTGAAGATGATGCTCTGGCTTCAATGACTTTACAAGCTATATATTTTAAATTCAAAAATGGTCATTTCAGCTCAACTACACGTCCGATTTCGTGACCTTCCGACTTTGAAAAAGACTACATTAAAGCACTTTTAAAGAAGAACAGCCGTCAAATATACTCAGAATTTGCTGAAAAGATGGCCAGGGTTTTGAAAATATGTATTGTCTCATTGGTTCCCATGAACTTAGAGATCAGAAGAAGCCTAATGCTTCCAAATTATTGCTCAAAATTTCGTCGCTATCTACTGACACACAGCCCTAAACAACGATTCCGATATAGAATTATTATGGGAGACATGAAATAGTATTTTAGTCAACAGTGAGCAAAAGATAGAGTGAGTGGTCCCAAGAAACGATACAAAATCAACAGTGAAACAAGATTTGATCTACAAAGAAACCATCATATACGTCAGGTTAGACTGAGAAGGCTTAATTCATTAAGAAATGCTGAAAAGTAACAAGACAGTCGAAAAGTATCTCAATGGAGCACAGTTGTGCCGATTAAACATTGTTTTACAGAAAAAAATCTAGATCGATAAGGCTACGGAATCTTGTTAAATTCGTCTTGAAAAAGATAAATTGGGGGTGCTTCCAAATCTATCGTACTCTGTGGATATTTTGCAAACGGATTACCACCTTTTCCACTCACTCGTCAAGGAAAATGAGGGATGTAATCTTTAACAATCAGAACAATCTCAAAATCTGATTCAATAAAGTCTTCAGCACCAGTCTGTTCGATTTCTATTGAAAGGGCAATTGGTCTATAGATTGCAGCAGGTTTTCAACTATTATACAGAATAATTTATTGAATAAGTTTTTGCTTAAACTTTGCTAATTTTTAATAAAACGTTTCAATGAAAGAAACTCTGAAACTTACGGAACATTACCGTAAATTGTCATAATGTACAAATAGAACCGCACTGTCCAAACTGTGGCATGCGGCCTCTATATGTGATTAAAATTTATTATTATTACTTTGTTTTTTTCATTATTTTCATATTTTTACTATATATTTGTATTTATTTTATTATTTTTTAAAATTAGTTAATTTTGTTTATTTTTTAATTATTATTGTTTTTTAAAAAAATAGTTTATTAGGATTTCATTTTCCTTTTTTATGATTTAAAAGATTTTCAAATAAAAAAAGTTTTTCTTCAAGTAAATATTTTGAGTAAGACATTTGTAATTGTTTAAGAGTTTCACGAAAATCATTAGTCATTTAAAAACATTTTGACCTTAAAAATAAATAAAAACTCTAATTTTTTGATATGCAAAGAACAAATGGTAGAACAAAAGTTCTTTTTAATGCGGTCCGCAAGCTCATCGAAGATGGACAGTGCAGTTGTAAAAGTTTATGGATTCTAATTTTAAGCAAATAATTGTTATATTTCCAATACACAAGACAAAAGAGGATGATCAGGAGAAGCTTTTGAGATTAAAAAAGGTCTTAACCCGTTGACTACCGGAGACCCGTATATGGGTTTACGGCTTATAACTTTTGAACGAAGAGGAATTTTTAATGCGTTTTTTTCTAAATATTACTCTAGTCCAACTCTATTCAATTTATTGCATCAGAACAAAACTGGAGCATGTGGAACAGTGAGAAAAAATCGTAAAGGATTGCCAAAATTCACAGGAAAGTCACGAAAAGGAGATTTTCAAAGGCAACCGAGATGTCTACATGTTATCAACTGTAGATAGTACAAATTTCTTGAACAGTGGAAAAATTGATAGAATAAACGGAACAGAAATTATGAAGCCCGCTCAAGTCATGGAATATTCACAAAAAATGGGACCTGTTGATGAAACTGACATGCAGATATCATTCTCTGCTTCAATTAGGAAAACTTTGAAGTGGTATAAAAGTTATTCTTTCATATGATGGATATGGCGATATTCAATTTGTATATATCATACAGAATGAAGTACAATGCTAAAGACTTACAGCTTCCTCAGTTCAAATTGCTTTTGGTTAGAGAAATACTTCAGAGAGAAATAGAGTCGGTAGACCTTCTAATTCTCCAACACCTTCGAGATTAGTTTCTCGTCACTTTCCCGACAATGTTCCACAAGATCCAAAGAGTAGAGATCGAAGTAGAATAAATTGTATTGTTTGTAGTGCGATACAAATTCGACAACGAAGTTATTTCATGTACCTTGATTGTAATGTGCCATTATGCGTACCAAATTGTTTCCGAATTTACCACACTAAGCTTCATTTTGATGTAGATGAGTGATAAAAACCAATTCTAATCAGTAAAATATAATAATACTGCAATATTCTTTGAAAACTCATGTTTGTAGCTCAAAAAAATCATTTTTGTAACTCTTATGTAATAACTATTTCTAAGTCTTTTTTAAAATTTTTTCATGCTGAATTACCTTTGTTACGTCTAAAATTTCAATAAAATTAACATTTCTGCAAAACAAAAAACGGGTTAAAGAAGTGATGGTTTTTGTGGAACTTTAAAATATTTCGAAATTGAGAATTATTTTAATTTAAATGGGATGCAATAAATCTGGAGAGAGGAGTGATCGGATCTGTAGAGGAAAAGATTTCGGGAATTGGTGGAGATGAATTGACGTTTTACTATAAAACGTAATTTAAACGAAATTTAATCACAAAAATGGAGATGAGATTTGTTTAATAAAAATCGACTGTATTATTTGATTAAAAAATTACAAAAGAAAAACGGAAAAAGAGAGTAATACTCGAATTATGTATCCCATAATACGTATTTTAATCTTAAAATAGAGTAAAGTGTATTGGTGAATTACAATGGATTTCCTATGGATTTTTTTCTACTCATTAAAAAAATGTATCCAAACTTATTGAGATAATTTAAACAATTTTTGATCTTAAATAAATATAAAAAAGACTTATCGTACAGCTTTGATCTAGTTTATGAGCTATTTGACAATAAATTAGTGGCGTATCCAGTAATTACCCCTTAACGCAATAATATTTCTTAAAAAAACCCGCCCCTTGGACCTGAGACATCACAAACTTTTTAAAATGTCTTCGTACATTTTTACATATTCAAAAAGTAAGGAAATAAATACTATGAGATGTCTTTTCAATGTTCTTATTTAACTTAATAATTGATTATTTTGTCTTTTTAAAAAAAAAATTTAGACTAAGTAAAAGTTCTCAGAGATTCATATAAAGTAAAAATAATAATATAATATAATCGTAAATGAGAAAATTGAGATGAAAAACTTTTTTAATCATAAAATAAGCCGACATCGTCAAATAATGGCTTGATGAACGTTGCTGGGGGCTAAATTAAATGTTCACAAGAACTACGTACCGATCAAAGACTCTGAAGATGAGATAAAATAAAGTAATTTGTACATTACTCGCGATTTTACAATCAATTAAAATAATTGAATAAAATAAACTAGTTTGTACGTAAACTATTAAAATTTAAAAGATGAAAATAGAAAATGTCTTTCATCTTAATGTTATCTTTATTACTGCTTATTGAGCCTCTTGCCAGTCAATTATCATAAATTATGATAAATAAGTAGCACTCCTTCCTCATCCTTATTTGTGGTCAAGTGCATGTACATATCATTTTTTGAAAAATCTTAAAGGTTTACGGTTTATCTCGGGTAGTTAAGGGTTGATGTCTGTTAATTAACATGAACATTATAAAAACACAAACGCAAAAGGAAATACTTTAACAAAAATTTTATTAATAGAATTATCATATTTAATACTATACCTTAGGTCATTAAGTATGAAATGCATAGATTTGATTCAAAAAATTGATTTATTATATTTCTTATAAGAGCCATTACAATAATTCAAAGAATACTCAAGAAGCATAGACACACATTCGCCATTTTATCGATAGCCCATTTATGCACATATCAAAATAGGCTGGTAAATAAGAGCCAATATCAATAAAGTATTTTTTTATTTATATTCCGAGTAGTTACGATAAGTGTATACTGTACATTTTTAATTGTATTGAAACATAAAACCCTAAATGGACGTCAACCACTTTCAAAATAAACGGCTCATATAATATTTTCTTATTTGTTTTTGTTTATTTTTGTATATTTAGCTCAGAAACGAGTATAACATTTTTACAGACATTATAATACTTAAATTAAATTATATATCTTGGTTAATATCTTAGAATTAAGTATTCATAAATGATTTATGGTCAGTGTATTTTGTGTCTATTCATATATTGCTCTACTTATAAATTCAGTTTAATGTGATGAATTTAAACTTTTATGTTTTAAACTTTTTTGTATTAAGCGCAAACCAACCGATGAGATTGACTTCTTCTAAAATACAAGCACCATCCTCTATCTTTCACAGTGTGAAAGCATCCAGGAAAAATAAAATCAACATTCGTTCTTTGATCGAAGAATGTTCGTAAAAATATAATTTGTTTAGTTAGAAAACTGTTTTTCGGAAATTACTTTTTTTTAAAAGAATGAAACATTTTTCCTGAATTTTACTACTTTTTTAAAGATTTTTATAGATTGTTTTTTAATTACCTTCATTTGCCGGAATTAAAATAATTACAAATTAGTAAAATAATAAATCAGAATAAAAAATTAATGGGACAAAAGATTAAAATTATTTATTATAATTTATAATTTAAAAAAATTTTGGTCAAAATATAAATTGTTTATTGTAAAGTGCGTTTTCTGTCCATACAATTCCATGGACTTACTTAAATTTTCTTCGTGTTTAACATTTCAACATTTGTTTTTTTTCAAAAATTAGGTTTATTTAATATAATCAAACTAACATTTTCTACAAAATAATCTAAGTTTACAGAAATATGATGGAAAAAGGAAAATCCAAATTCGTGTCATCAAAGGAATCATTTTCGGTACGTGCTACTGATTGCTTGTTAACCTAATTAACATACAGCAAGTCACATTCCTCCCACTGGCAACTTCCCTGCACTTTCTATCATCCATCGTCATTAATTTATAAAACAAAATTTTAAAAAGAAAAAAATTCAAAGGAATTTAATGAAGAGAGTCATTTTCTTTTTGGAAAGGTATTTAAAATCAGAAGAATTATTGCATGAATTTTCAAAAGCAATGTTTTATAAATCAAACTAGAAATACGCTCGGCACCCATTTTTATCGTTTTATAATTCATTTACAACATAAAATTATAATTCATTGAAATATTTATTCGAGATTTTATTTTTTTTCAATTTTGATGGTAAATAATTAAAAAAATAGAAAAATAAATAAAATATAAACTAACGATCGTGAAATATTCTTATATTTATAATTATTTCCTATATTTTCCGATATTTTTTGAACGTCTGTTTTGATTAGCTCACTTTCTATATATATGGTACGCGAAGGTTTGTCCACAAGGGGTTTGTCCACAATTTTTAATATTTTTAAAATATAATTTGATTAAAGCTTCTTTTATATATTTATTGGACATGTTTCGATGATTACATACATCATCATCAGCAATATTTGTAAATAAAAATATTTGTATAGTTCTCCATGATTTTGGCTTGTGTGGGCTAGAATCTAATATTTTAATTGTTCTTAATAATATGATTTTAAAATGTATAATAATGTATAATTTTCAGAATATATTATAATTTATTAAAGTGATATTGGGTAATAATGGCAAAAATTTTTTAATTAAAAATTTAAAGTTTTGAAATAACTTTACTTTGCCTATTAAGGTCATTTCAATATTTAAAATTTTTAATTAAAATATTTTTGCCATTATTACCTAATAATACTTTAATAAAATAAAATATATTAAAAAAATTATTTTTTTTAACTTAATATACCTTTTAAAATCATATTATTAATAACAACTAAAATATTAGATTCTAGCCACACAAGCCAAAATCATGGAGAATCTTGGAGAATATAGTACGTCCAAAGGAAACAATAGAACTTTATTGTATTGCGGTCATGAATTTTGGTTTCATAGGGAACTTTATATGTGGTCTTAGTTTGTGAATACTTTCTGTTTAATATTAAATCTAGTAGGCCTGGCACCAGCCTTTATGGGGAGCAAAAACAAACAAATTCTTTGTTCTCATATATACAATATATATATATATATATATATATATAT
>MQRK01240056.1:52642-63394 GCA_001938485.1 Girardia tigrina | reverse complement strand
CAGACATAGCTCCTTCTGATTACCACTTGTTTCGGTCGATGCAGAATCACCTTTCTGGAATATGGTTCACCAATGTTGAAGGTATTAAAAAATGGCTTGATGACTTTCTCGGTGCAAAAAATGAGAAGTTTTTTTGGGATGGAATCCATAAATTGGCTGACAGATGGGAAAAAGTTGCCGCTTCCGATGGACAATATTTTGAATAAAATATTTTTTCACTTTTATACTTAAATAAATGATTTTTTTAACAAAAAAATACGAAATTAATTAGTTGTACACCCAATATTATTAATTTTTGACAGATGAAACTTTATTAATTATGTTCGATAAAATTGTAAAATATTTTTAGCCCATTTTCTATTAAATAGTTATTTTTGAGTACAATCTTTATTGATAGAAACAAAATATTATTATTATATAGTTATTATTGGTACGAAATAAAAATTGTTGGGAACAAAATCAAGATAGTAAGAAGCAAGATAATTATTGTTGTTAGCATAATATATAATTCTGGGAACTCCTGTAATTTGTATTTAAATGCCTAAGCGTGCTACTCTCTTTGTTCCAAACTCTTGATTGCCCTATCTCTCGTGGAGCTGAGTTTGATTTCCAACCTCCATCCAGTATTGAAATTGTGAATTGATTTCTGTCGAAGGATAAGTCTTCACCCGGCCAAAGTGGCATCTCTTACAAAGATATCCTCTATTATGACCCTGAAAAGATAATTTGCGAGAAAATCTTTCGTATGATGTTGGAAACCAAGACTGTTCCGACTGATTGGAAAACATTTAGCACTCTTATCATACCAAAAGCTGATAAGGAGGATGAATACCATCTTCTATCCTCCTGGCGGGGAATTGCACTTCAGGAATGTTTGTACAAGTTGTTTACAACTCTCCTCTGCTGGTAGCTTAAAGATTGGACACGAGAGAAGAGCCTGCTCCACCCTCTTCAGAAAAGTCTTGGTCCAGTGGATGGTTGAACTGATCACACTTTTCTTCTTCGTGTCATCATTGATTATTATTAAATGTCTAAAAGAATATTAACTAATAACTTTATGAAATTGCAATGCACTTATTGGTGACCAGACTTTTCCGCACAGAACTTTTAAAAATCTTTTGTATAACTCAAAAATTAGTAAATAAATTATTTTTACAATAAATAAAAATTAAATAATTCAATTTTAATTAATTCTTAAAAAAATAACATTTCGGTAAATAATAATAATAAATAATCACAAAAAATAATAAAAATCATAGAAAAATATTTTAAGTAATTATTTAAATTATGAATTTCTGAATGAAGAAAATACTTAAATAATTATAAAAAATAATAAAAATGACTTAAATGTTTTTTTACGAAAATGAATCGATAAAAATATTTATTAAAACAATTTTAAATAAAAACAACATCATTAATTGGAACAAAAGATAATGCAACAATTGATATAATCAGTTCCTTAACATCCGTATCAATGTCGAACTCTCTTTTAAGCCCAACAGAGTTAACTTTTCGAACCAAACTCTAATATAGATGAAAATGACATCCTTTTACTTCTGCATAAGAAAATGCAGCACGAGCAGCATTCACACAAGCTCTTTCGCAATCTAGATTTGGAAGCAATTTTTTAAGATCTGAAACATCCGTGTATAGACTGTTCCATCTTTCTTCTGAAGAAGAAAATACACACAGAGTATATAAGAATTTCCAACTTGACAATGCCATAAATACAACTGATAAAATATTGAAGGTGATTTATCAAATGTTCCATCTCCATAATTTTCGTCTTTGTTATCCAGTTGTGACAACAAATCTCTATCTCCGATCACCAAAATACGATCCACATCATTAACACCAGAGTCGTATAAAATCATTTCTTCATATTTTTCGGGAATTAAGAAATTTACATTCACTGGAGTGAAAATAACATTCTCTTAGAATTTTCTTAGATTTCGTTCCAGAGATGATTTTTTTGGTATCTGAATTAAAATATCATTGTTGAGCTCTGCAAGAACTTTCTCCATTGCATTTCTTGTGCTGACTCCAATGCCTTTAACTTCGGCTTTCATTTATTGCCAGGCCACTTTCTTGGCTGCTTCTTGTGGACAGGAATTGTGGGAGTGATTAGTTGGACCAGAAATTATATTGTTGTCCTCCGTTTTCAAAGTCGAATGGCAGTGATTGATTCGGTCTAATCTGCATCGCCATGTTTTAAAATTTTTTTTCTCTGAATTTTAAATACTCAAATACTTGAAAATAGGTATAACATATAGAAATATTTATTAAGTAAAATAAGAATTATTATTTAAATGGATGACCAATTACTAATTAAATATTTTATTTATTACCAAATTGTTTATAAATATTTTATAATTTACTTTTACAACAAATTTTAAATTGATAAAAATGTAAAATAATAATGATCAAATTTTAACATGGGTTTTTTCAAAATATTTTTAAATATTTTTCAAAATAATTTTAAATTGTTTTTAACCTATTTTTAATATGTTTTCGGAAAAGTCCTAGAACCGTACTTATTATATTACATCGATGTTTTGTTTCTTGTGGTCATAATGGCTCTGAGGCACAATATTGAACCAGTCTGCCATTCCCATTTCTTTGCTTCGGTCATAAAAGTAAATGATCAGTAATTAATTTATAAGAGACATGAAGGATGAGAGAATCACTAAAAAAGGTTTTTAGAAGTCACCAAATATGATAACTTAAAAGAATTGTGTTTTTATAATGAACAGTACCAAGTTGCACTAGTGAAAACGATGTTTAAAATTGTTGAATTAAAAAGAATTGGAAACATTATATGATACCTTCTTACAACCATTCATAAAAAAAATTTAAAAATTCTTTATCATTCTTTGCCTAGGAAGGCTTTTATTTGTTAGGGTATCAACACAAATGAACAGATCAGTTATTTATGAAAATTCTGATCGTCATTTAAGATTAAACCTTGACTTGGTTTTCTATATTAATTAACTAAATTAAATTTTATTTATTTTGATCATAAAAAAATATTTATTTAAAATATATTAAAATAAAGTAAATTTTTAATTAAAATTTAAATATTAAAAGCAATCACATTATAATATTGAATATAGACGTTATATATTGGAATATATTAAGATAATATATTATTAAAAATTTAATAATCCATTCATTTATATAAAGACATTTGGATACGAAATTTAATTAACATTTTACTTATTTCAGTAAATGTTTAACTAAAAATTATTTTTTAATTCAAATAATATTCTTTCACTAGAAATTTGTGGAACAAACATTTTAATTAGCAAATTTCTTTTAACACATTAATTAATTTTGATAAATTTGTGTGTTGAAAATTATTATATAAACAAATGAGTGTTCCTAGCAAATTTTAGCAATAAAATTAATTGGGGACCCCGGAAATACTTTGTTGAAGAATGAATGAGGAATTTTCATCAAAAGTGCATTTTAAACAATATATTAGGAAAATAAATATAATATTTATAATAATTATTATTAAAGAAATCTTGAAAGACCAAACTAAACTGACAAACTTTCTTTATATAAAATATAAAAATATGTGTGAAATTTTAATTTAAAAGATAAATATGCATCACAAAAAAAATCAGAATGATTTTTCAGAATGATTTCAGAATGGGAGAGTAACAAAGTTTGGACAACTAAGTGTAATTACTTTAATCTCATACTAGTAATAATTTGTCTCTTTGGTATCCTAAAAATGTCGAGATATCTCAAATTGTTAATAGATTTGGTATCGAGTTTTTGTCTATGGGGCCATCCATAAACGACGTCACGCAGGATGGGGGAGGGGACAGAATTTTGTGACGAAGTGTGACGTGGGGGGAAGAGGGGTTTGGGAAATGTGACGTTAAATAGAAGTGCTGAAGTATTTAGTGAAAGAATTCTGTGACGAAGTGTGACGATGGGGGAGGGTTTGGAAATCTGCTAAAATCGAGTGACGTCATTTATGGACAACCCCTATGATTGGAATTGTGGTTAGTAATATCATTTAGGAATTGGTGTAGGCATTTTTCAAAATGTGGTAATTTCAGGTCGTTATTCACTATTGTTAGTTGAGATAAAATCTAGTTTTAGGATTAAGATGTTTTAGGATTAAAAAAGGTTTAAGACTATTATTGAAAATGTTTTACAAATTTTTATTCGCATTCTTTTTTCAATAATTTATGGCTTCCGTTTTGTGTTTGCTGAATTTGAAAACAACAAAATAGCAATAGTAATATTAATTACTTCAATTGATTAATATATTTTTTGTTATTATATAAGTATTACTATTATAATTATTCTTTCAATTATTCTTCTTACTATAATTATTCGGTTATAACCTACAGGAGTGATAGTATAACAATTTTTCTTCATATATTATCCCACCTCACTGTACATGATCGCTTAAAGAAAGGTCTCTCCTCTAGGATATAAAGGGGCTATTCGAATGACAACAGTGATCATCTAGTTTTGCACGAACATGTAGGAGGACTATAGGAGTTAATACAAAAATAATAATAGTAATGTATGAATTATTTATAGAAATTAATTATTATTGTAGAAATTACTATTGCTTAAAATAGCTAATAATTAAAATAATTATAAAAATTAATTTACACATATGAATTTACGTGAAACAAAAAAAACAAACCAAAATTAAATAAAACATTTATTAAAATATTCAAGATAACATACGGTATTATTTAATTTCAAAACAAAATTTAAATTATTTGATTAAAAATGCACATTTTCAATGAGCGAAAATTTGATGGAAATAATTAATTAATTAAATAAAATTTTTCTAATTGAAATGAATTTAATTTCAAAGTTTTGCTTTTTTATTTTTAATCTTATAAAATTTAATAATGGGATGAAGTTTTGTAGTTGCCTCCTCTGACATTGATCTTATTCAAATATAATATAGAGTAATATTTAAGAAGGATATTTGTAAAGGAACCTTTGCTAATTCTCAGATTATCACGAGGATCGTCTCTGGGGAATGAATGATTAAAGTAGGACAAACAAAATATGTTTCTAAACTTTTTGTGGTAAGTCAAAATTTGGGAATCATTTCAAAGACCCTACATGGATGAAAGAAGGACAATGCATTAATTATACTTCAGTAAGTGGAGAAGTTTACAGTTTTTCTGCAATCGCAGTATCTGTTGTTTGTTTCCTCAATAGTAACGTTATCAGTTACTGGTCTGATACTAAATTATACTGAAACTACATTATCAATTACCGAATAAATTCTTAATTTTATACAAAACTCTCAAACGGTATCAATAGTTGGTCTTCCAAATTATAACGAAACCACATAAACCGTTACTGCATAAATCATTTACTTGAAAATTAACTACCATCTAATTGAAATGATATATATCATTAGTGAACTCAAGATACAAAGTACTTTTATTTATTTATCCTCTAAAGCTATATTCTATTGTTTGTGTGATCTAATACCCTCTTCTTTTTACACTTATTGTTGTGTTATTTTATTTTTTAAATATTATATACCGTAGTTCTTCTAATTGAGCGACATGTCGCTCTAATTTTTCAAATGGTTTTTCACGTGTCCGTGTTCGGAATTTAAATTCTAGTTATAATATTATAAATCATCTCCAGTTCTGAGTTTTCTTGCTGTCGCTTCTGGGAAATAAAGAGAATAAAGTTCACAAGCTTTTCAATATAGTGATGGGGTGACTTTTGGCAAACAGTTGTGATACGATGCCGTAAAATGTTCTGTCGCATCAGGAATTGTCCGACCAGCCTTTTGAAAACTTCATTTTCAGCTTCTAACCAACCGCTGTTTTATGGTTATAGATTGTTCTGGCTTTACCCACAAAACGTCAGAGAGAAACCAAGACTTTCTTCTTAATATATTCTTCCTCATATCACGCAAATAATTTCTCCTCTAATTCTATTGAAGTCAGTTTCCTTCCTCCACCACATAGGCAAGCTCTCTTGCTGGTCTAAGAAAGTATTTGGGTCTCATCTTGTAATTGTTTTTCTTATTTCCTCCAGTCAATGATGACAGATTGACTAATTTCAAAATGCTGGGATGCAGAGCTATTGGAAGTCTTTTTGGCATTCTCTATTACACTTAACTTGAATCTAAGTGTGTATGAAGTCCTTTAACGACGATTGTTTGAAGTGAGAGTTGCCTCAGATTTATTGCATTCATCTTTATCTGCAATGTTGGCGATGTCCATTGGTAAAAGTTTTACTGTAATGATTGGTGCTTCTAAGCTAAAAACATGTGCCGTTAAAGACATGTCGCTCTAATTAAGCAATGTCTGTCTATTGTTTCAAATGGTGGTCATCATGTCGCTCTAATTAAGCACTGTTGCTATATTAAAAGAAATACGGTATATATGTATATATTAAACTTTATTTGCTAATAAAAGTGAGTTTTTAGATAACAATACATAATTATCTGTTAGCTAAATTTTATAATTTTAAAGGTAAGTTTAGACAGGTTATCGATCAGTCCAACTAAATAAGATCATCTATCTACAAGAAAAATTGCAAGGAATGAAGTATTTGGCGATCTTCTCAAAATGGTCATAGTAATATTATTAAAAAAACTGTCTCGGAAAATAGGAATCCAGGAATTCAGTAAAATCTTCATAAACTTCAATGATAAAATTTCTCTAAGAAAAAACAATTTTCCCTATAGACTCTCTTGTTGTAACTCGAAAAGACATATATTTCAATGTTCTTTAAAATAATAACAATTTATAAAATAAATAATTAATTTATTAGGACATTGGGACTTGTTTAACCTCTTGAATCACAGTGACAGTAAATAATTGGAAGTCCAAAGAAGAGTAATTGCTTATATACAAAATTATTTGCGATTTCATTTATTCTTTGACATAAAGAATATGTCCCCGACATGCGGCGTTTAGTTTAACGTTGCAAGATACGTCACTCCATTTTCCGGTGTATAGGTTGGCCATAACACAATTTTCATCTGTTTTCCCATTTGGTTCACCTGCATTCCAATTCCTTAAATAGTTTTTAATAAAATATTTATTTCTTATTTCATTTACGTAAAATTTGAAACACTCTCATCAATCCATTCCCAATTTCCTTCTCCACTTCGATCTGTAATACCTAACAAAATAGATCCTTCCTTTTCATATAACTCTTTTGCTTTGGATGTTATTAAAATCTGAAATGAATTTTGATATAAGTTGTATAAAAATATTATATATTAAATATACCAAACAAAATTTATGGATTTGAATTTTAAATTAGATTGAGAGTCGCGAAAAATTTTCGTTCTCATCATTCAATGTAATTTTGTATTTATTTGTATATATAAATAAATTTTTAAAAATTTACTAAAAAATACTGGATGATAATTTATTTAATTTTAAAAATAAAGTAAAAACAAATTAATTTGTATTAATTCCATTATCCGTAACCAATTATTGGCAGATCTATCAATTGCCATTTGAGGAAAGGATGTGTTTGTCTATCATTCCATACTATTATTATAATATGGAGACGAAAAACAATAAATATGATAGGGTGAATAAAATAATCAATCTCTGAGACGGTACCTTTCACTGCCAATGCGATTCACTTAATTTTAGACTTCACATTAAATCTAATACAATCTGAAATTCAATCAATGTAAACTAAGTGAAATGACGGACCGAACGCTATTATGAGAAAATGCTCTATTTTATCAAGTGTATCTTGTTTGAGGCTTATAACACTTAGATTAAAAAGGAAATCCAGAACAAAATGTATTTCGTCTGTAATAGATTGTCTAGCATTTTTATTGTTATTTTCTTGAAAATCAATAGCGACTATTTCCAAATCAATTTAACCCTCGCTCGAAATTTTCGGACTATCAGCAGAAAAAGTACTACACCAAATGATTATCGAACTATCAGAATCATTGACAATCTCTTCGCCGAATTGGTAAAGGAATATGAGTCTTGCGGTTTACTTACACTCTCCTAGAAGTTCATCTCTGATTTAATAAGAAGGGTCAACTTAGAATACTTCTGTAATTTTTTCTTTATACATTGTATTTTATAATTTTAATCTGTTTTGTAATAAATTTCTTCATTTAGTTTTAATTTTTCTACGGTTCAAAGGATATTTTTAAGATGGAACTTGTGTTCTATCGGTACCCTAATCATTGAACTTTCAACGTTTTTAAACTTTCAGATACTATAATGCTTAATCTGTTTTAAAGATAATTAAACTTTTTGATTGATTTTAAATATTTCTATTTGTCTTTTTTTTCTTTTCAAATCTGTTTTGAATTTAACCTGTTGTTATTCATTGATTGATTATTTAAAATCTATGTAAAGTAAGTCTTCTCTGATGATTGTAGGTCAAGACCTTCCAGACTTTAATCACTAAAGATTGAGGTGTCCCATACCCATAGGTGATTTTCCTGATTCATTCCGAACACTTTCATTTCAAAAATAGTTTTTTTCTTGGAAAAAAAGTGAAAAAGTGTCAAAAACCATAAATTTCGAACGTAAGACATTTATATGACTGATGTTATACACTGCTGTTGAATGCATAAAATGTATATACCAGGCCGTAAAAACGTGTTTCCTCGTGTTTTATGTTGAATTCATAAAGCTAAAAGTTTATAATAAATAATGTGTATGTTTAAATTCAAATTTAAGTGATTTTCCTAGTTAAAGGGTACCACTATAGCAGTAAACAATCATTTACATAGTAAAACTGGAGCTAAACATATTTTGAACAGTATGATAAAGAATCATTGGAAAAGGCTTGGATTCATAATTAAAAATGAGTCTCTCCTGTTTAGTCAAACTGTGAAAATCAGTCCATGTAGAAAGATGTCATGATTCATTGAACGCTTTATCTTCAAGGATGAATCGTTCAAATCTAATCATAATTTATGAAAATGGTTCTACTTATGGTATATGATTCCTTGGAACACTTTAAAATCTTGGATTATATGACTGGGAGATGGAAAAAATTATCCAAACAACTAGAAGATCGACATAGGAAAAATCTTTTAAGATGGAATTTGTTGTATCATAAGTGGATGCTTATTACAAGGAGATTTTGCCATCCCGTGAAACTATAAATTCAGATTTTTTTTCGAATTTTGAGTCATTTGGAAAGATTTATTTTTTAGGTCTCTAATCCAATGAGACTAGTTTAAAAAAAGGCATCTCCCCATCTTTATGGACCCTCAAAAATTGCATTCCGGAAGTATATGTATTTTTATTTAAAATAATCCCCATAAAGAGATTATCCCAATTGTGACTTGTGAAGCCGTTTCATTTCCTCCAATCAGACGCAAAAGGAAGGACCCATTTTCAACAAATGAATGATAATTCTTTTTTCAGAGGATCAATCACCAAACGGAATAGGAGATACTGGAGATGGAGACGAATTTACATAAAATCATCGAAAGATATGATGAATATATATTACCTCTATCTGTACATGATGTTTTATCTATATTTTCTAAAAAAATGAAAACCAAATTTCATTAATTAATAAATGAGCTTTTTATCTAGCCTATATAGCTGTAGAAGTAACCTAGTATGAGGCAATTTTATTGAAACATTTTCAAGATCAAAAGGGTTAACACTTTGAGTGCGACATGACGCAGACGTCTGCGTCATATGAGTATTACATATGAATATCACCGCACTCAAAGTGTTAAATCGAAAGCTCTGTACTTTGGTTTTATTTTTTATTCTAAATTTAAATAAAACTATGAAAACAAGATTTATTTATTGATGATGTCACAAGAATATTTTCATTAACGAACAAGAGACGTATATAGGTACCTGTAAAAGAGCTAACTGAACAAAATAAAGTTCAATGAACATTTTTAACAATACAATTAAGTATATATGAACTAAACTCCAATTTTTATCGAGAATATATTAATAATAAATTACATACGTAAGGATTAAAAAGGAAGAAGGCATTCAAATAACATTAATCAGTAAACGCAGAAAATAGCTTCGTGTACTATCAAAGTTAAACAAAATAACTAACGTTAAATTTTTCTGTAATTTTTTGAGGGAATTTTTATAACAAATTTCGCGGTAAGTTACAACTGGATTGGCAAAAATATTTAATTTTGGATTGATGTCGGGTTTTCTTTTGTTATCAGAAGTTTGACGAATTTTAAGATAATTAAATGATCCAAATTTGGAATAATAGATTGAAGATCGCGGGTATTTGATATAAGATAAATTGTTGATTGAGTTTATTTTTTTCTTAATGTTCTTCGATATTAGACGATAAATAAATTTAACTTGACCATTGTTCCAAAATTGTTGATGGCAATTATAATTATTGTCATTGATTTTTTAACTCATCAATATTAATAATTATATATATAAACATATTTAATTTTTATATAAATAAATATATGAGTGACTATAGGTCACTACATTAACAATACTCAACACTGGAAGACCATTCATCTAAAGAGTTTTAGATTTCGAAATTCTGTATAAACATCTTAAAATTATTAGGAGAATGTTCCCTAAAAATATTGCTAAAAGATTTTTCTATCCTAAATCATTAAGCTGAAAAACCTTATACCATGACCTGAGGGCGATGGAAGCATTTTCGAAGTATAATATTAGGTTGTTCGATATGAAACGGGTCAAACTTCACACCTTACATTTCAATCGCGTATAACTTAACTTTGAACTATCGTATGAAAATAAATAAGGTATTTCTTGACAGATA